>VXAV01011344.1:119255-130649 GCA_013399715.1 Alectura lathami | reverse complement strand
TTCTTTTTCCTATTTTGTCAGAAGTCATTATGCTTGCTTCTTTTGTGCTCCTTATCACTAAACCTTTTGTCCTCAGCATTGTCCATTTCCCTTTGTTAGTTTTCTCATGTCTTTACTACTCATGTGGACACATGCACCTCTGTGTAGCTAACCAGATTATGACAGTTCCATATTTTTACTCTTTTTTACTTTCAGGCTAGAGACTAGTCATGCCATCAGNTAACATGGGGAGGCTAGTTAGACATAGGCAAAGGTGCAGAGTAATCTGTAGCAGATGGAATGGCAAGCCACAAAAGGTTCGTGTGAAGTCTTGCAATTATATGTGAAATTTCTGATGACTTATGTTCAGCTTTGCTAGTCAGTTGAGCTCTGAGTAAACAGCTCAGAGCTGTGATTCTGTGATTCTGTGGTCCTGTTCTGAGTACACAGTGCACAGAGCAAATCAACTACGATTCTGTTTCTTCATCTTGGTTTTCTGGAATTGCTGTCTACAACATAGTAGTCACAATTTGTCCTCAGGGCCACCTAGACTTTGAAGTACCCTATCTGTAGCTGCTGAGCTAAGGAGAGAAGGGCAGCTGAGCTCTGAATACCCCCTTTCCTTGTTTTCATATGTTAGTCTTACACTTTTGAGCATGCTATTAATTCTGCCAGCAAACTGGGCTGTAGGTTGGAAATACTTGAAAGTGGATGCATGGCAGCTTTCTCAAATTTCATCTCTCCGTTGAATTTTTGAAAAAGGAAGTCTGCGTGTGTGTCTCTGAGTTGATGCTTGTTTTTCTGGCTACCTCCCTGGCCTTTCTTGCTCTTTGGAGAGAAAAGTGGCAGCTGTCAGAGAGGCCAGTACAGTTCCAGGGTGGTTATCAGCCGGCTGTTACCTTTCCATCTTCGTGGTCTCTTAGATCAGCTGTGAGAGATCATTTCTCCCTGGTGTCTTCCCAGCAGTTTCTAGAGCAGTCTTCAGTAGGAATTCATGAAAGATGGGTCTTCTTTAGACAGATCTATCTGAGAGAAAAGGGGGGGGGCCCTCTTGAGGGCTGGAGTTTCTCCTTCGTCAGGAGAAACTCTTATTAGCTTAAGAGTCATTTTTGTCAGTCCTTGAGCAAACAGAGCAAATACCTGGGTTATGCGCTCCTCAGGGTTTGAATACACATATATAATATACCCTGCTCTCACTAATCAGCATGACACATGCCTTTGTTGGTGAACTGTTCCAAAACAAACACAATCAGTTCACTTAATTAGCGGGTCTGGGGCTGTGCTTGGCAGACTCTTTACATCCTGCTCAACAATTCAGCACAACAGTTTGCTGCCTTGAATGTAAGGGTGGGCTCACAAAGTCATACGCTTTCTAATGATATTTCCTTTCTGTGACTTTTTCTTGGGAGGTGTCCATTCTGCACAGAGCTTAATGAAAGCTATGATTCAGTAGTTAAACAATTTTTTTTTTTTTAATTGGCCCATCCTTTCGGATGCCTCTTCCAATCTGATTCCTCTGTCCCCCAGTTTCCTCCTCTGTCTTTCTTTCACATATTTATATAAGAGTTCATCGGGGTTCTTCCTAAATTTCACAGACTACATCCTTCTGAAGACCTTTAAATCATGAAGACTATATTTAAAGCCTACGGAGTTAATTACACATTTCAAGGAGCAAATTGCCAGCTAATGTAAACTCTCACAGCTCTGCTTTTGCTGGAACTCTGGCAACTTAAACAATCTGAACATCGACCTCCTGTTTTATTTCTTGAACTAAATTTGCCTCAGGCTTAAATTTACCAAATAAATAAATAAAATTATCCTATTATATTGCTAATTTTATTTTTACAAGTGTTGTGAAATGAACTTCATTATCTCTAGTTATAACTGGGCTTGTTAGAGCCAGGCACTGCCCCTCAAGTTGTTCTGGTATTGCTATTTCTTCATTAGCGTGGTGAAAAAGTTTGGTTTTTTTATCCTAAAGTAAAAAGTAATGGTAGAAGTGGAAAAAAAAGGTCTGTGTATTGATAGAATTGTCTATGATATGTGGCCCCATTTGTTTTATGACCTAGAACAATTTGTAACAAGTGTTAAATCTTAAAGAATAATGAAGAAAATACCATTGAAATAATTAATTAGAATTTTCTGTCTAATTAAATAATTGAGTAATTATGATTAAGATTCTCAAATGCTACCCAGTTAGTAATGTTATGATCTTGCCTGTGTGTTGGCATCTGAGTGACTGCCCTAACAGGCGATGTGTTGTGTTTCACTGGTAAAACTGCTCGCTTGGTTAAGGCCTGGTGAGTCGATTCCTTGCCTTGTATGTTGTGCCTGTGTGTGAACCAAGGAGAGTGGTTCTTTTGTGTTTATATTTGTTTATCAAGGCTTAACTGTTTTCAGTTTGTGAAGTTAATTTGTTCTGCAGATCAGTTAAGACAAGTAGTCCTTTAAAGATACAAACCAGAAGACCCAAGTTTAAAATAGACATGCCACAGAACAGGCTTAACTATATCAACCAGCTTGGATGCCTCTATAATCTTTGGCCACCATCCTGATAAGACCTATGAATGTACTTAACTTCACACGCAGTGAGGAGTCTTACTAAGGGCTCTGAGGCTGTGCTTAGCTTTATGCACATGCCATAGTCTTTGCAAGATTGCAGCTTACTGTGTTATGGATGCTATGTCACTGGACAAAAACAGCTCTGAGCGTTTGGGAGAATGTTAAAGATAGATACTAGGTGGAGAGACTGAAATATATAGCATAGAGCATTTCCAGAAAACAGATCGTTAAAGGTGAAAGGCATCACTCAAAGTAAATCATTTGTTTGGTTTGTTTTGTGCTAGGCAGCCCTTCCCCAGGCTGAGCTCCCCTGAGCTGTGCTAGTACTTTAGTACTTGGTTTATGAAAGAGCTAAGTTTGTTGGATGTTGATGATTTAAAAAGCTTGTTCAAAGCACCGTGAAGGGATCAGCTCAGCACTTTCTTTAAAGAAATGTAGACACCTAAGTAGACGCTAAGTTCTCTTGATTTAATTTCACCTGAATCTGTCAAAAAAGCTCACAATATGCTGGTTTTGTCTGTATGGGTCACTGCAAGAACTTTATCTAGACTGCATTAAGAGGAAGAGAATATACAGGTTTCTTCATTAAGCATTGTGTTTTGGAATGGGATTAGCTTTAGAGATCAGTTTTACCTGCCTCATACCAGACTGGTGTTAATTAGAAGGTTCTGCATAAAGGCAGATACTTATTTCAAGCAGGAAGGCCTCTGCAGTACTGCCTGGTACACTTTCCCCCCTGGCTGGACATAGCAGCCATCTCACTTCCAGTTTCTCTTTTATGGCTTCCTTCTTATACCTTCTTCCTTGCTTTACATTTCTGACTTACTGGTCAAGACCTTTTAATTTCCCCCTCCTCCTTCCTCAAGCAAAATTCCCATTTAAGACCGAGCAATGTAAACACTTGAATATTTGTGGCATCTCTGCCTCTTCAGTGGTTTGCTGGCAGTGCATGTGTAGCGCTTTTCTCCTTTCCAAAGCGCTTTATCTCCATTGACTAAAATGTAATCGCTGTATCAGATTAAATGCATTAATACTGATTTTACTGTCCTTTTACAGATTTCTTGTGAATTGCTGTGTACAGGCCACAATACTTGACTTGAGATCTTTAAACTTAGACAACTTGCAGAGTGCAGTGCCAAAGTGGACAGTCAGTCCTTAATTCTCCAGCTGGACGCAAGTATGAAAATATATGTAGATAAGTGTAGCATAAATCCCTGTAGTCACAGCTGAGGGGGAGCTGAAGATGCACTTCCCTCCTTAATCAGGAGTGATAGAGCTCTGCAGAGAGGGGTCTGAGAGCTGCAGGATCTCTTTGCTCCTGCTTGACCCCACTGCCGCGCTTCAGTGCCCTAACTCAGCCTTTGCACACAACTGTTGTGGGAGGATAGCAGGTGGTTAAACCAAAGTGTTCTTGTTCAGCCCTGGCCCGTAGCAAATTGTTCCTTGAGCACCCAAAATGAAGGCCTGCTTGGCATTTTCTCTCCTCTTGTTGATGCTCTGGTGGGTGTGGTAAGGGAGGAGTTAACAGTGGGGCACTGATGGTTTTATGTCCCCTCTTGTGGGCTGCCTATTTTTCCCCTCATTTATGGGCTTTAATATCTCTGACCACCTCTACCATCAGTTGGATGTAGCTGATCTTGGCAGTGGGTGCTGGCCTGACAGGATGCAGGCAGAGGTGTGGGCGTGGGTAGGAACACCCAGGGTGAGAAATGGGCAGCCTAACCGGGGAAGGGGCTCATCCATTCACACCCCCACCTGCTAGGGGAACTTCAACAAGGGCTCACTCTGACCCACACTGCGTATAAGGGAGCATTGACATGGTCCCGCAGTTTTCATGCGGGGACACTGGGTAGCATGTCATTCAGCCATCCTGGCAAGGCATTACTAGAGCAGCAGCAGTGCTGGGCATAGGCACCATGTCAGGCTGTGGCTGGGGGGGAATTTGTGCAGCTGTTGCAGCAATCCAAACTGTGGGTGCTCTGCTTGGTGAGCCCCATGTGTGCAGGCTGGCAATCGCTGAACAGCCCTTACTAGCTGCCATTTGTAACCAGCATCATCTTCCACAGAGCGCGAACTGAGCTGATGGCTGGCAGTTGCAGTTATTTATGCTCCTTCTGTATGTTCCTGGGCCAGCCCAGAACCCTGCCATCCCCTTACAAATGAGGAGCATCTTCAAGCTGTGTTAGCATACTAAGAGTAACCCCCTGACAAGGAGGTATATAGAAAGGAAATCTATGATTATGCTTTGGATCACCATTTCTAATTGTGCCAGCTCACTGAGCACTGAACTAAATGTTTAGAATGAATTTCAGATGTAGTGATTTCAGATTTCATGGACTGGGTAGACTATGAGCGTGTCATAAAAGACATTATCCTAACAAGCTCCTTATAGGGAGCAATCAATGCTATATCACTGCCAGCTTTTTTCCATTCGTTTACTACATCCATGTCCTGCCATAGGCGGGCTCCTTCCATTGGTTTCTAGGTAACTGTAATAATATTGCTGCAACGTGCATGTCAGGCATTGATTGCCTTTGAGGCTTTTTTGGTGTTGTAAGCGAACACAATCTAGCCCATTTTCTTTTTCTTTGTGTTCTGCTAAAGTCTCTAAGAGTTTTGAAGGGCACATCTGCAATACTTGCAGCTGAGCAGTTCAGAAATACTTGCAGACATGCACATGGGGATAGCGTGGGATGGTGATCGTGCTGGAATCCTTAGGCAGCCTTCCTTAAGCTACTGTAGTTTGTTCTTTGGGTTGTTTTTCTAGTAACCAAATTACAAGGTGGCTTAGTATTTTGGGTGCTTGGTGAATGCATAGCATCATCTAAAGAAAGTATAATCAACAATGCTGATTTTCCTTGGTTTTACTCTGCAAGAGGGAAGAAAAATAATAATCTAAAGAGTTTTAGGCAGTAAAGGGCCCCATTCTACATCAAATCCTTACTGAAATTCCTTTTGAGAGATTGTGTCAGGGGAGTTGGAACTAGTTGATCTTTAAGGTCCCTTCCAACCCAAACCATTCTATGATTATTCACTTGAACAAATATATACAAGGTCTGGCATAGAGAAAGTGTCTCTGCAGTGGAAAAAAAAAAAAAAAAAAAAGGAAAGTTAGTGTGTAAAATTACAAGAGAAAGGATGGAAGGAGAATATGGCACTGAAATGAGATGAGGAAAACNGAGGAAAAAAAAAAAAAAAAAAAAAGGAAAGTTAGTGTGTAAAATTACAAGAGAAAGGATGGCAGGTGAATATGGCACTGCAATGAGATGAGGAAGACCTCTTTATCCTTCTCATCCCTTCTAATTGCTTCTGGCTGATCTTAAGCACGTCACTTCACCTGTTGTTTCCCATTTGTGAAACAGGAGTGGTGGTATATCTGTCATCCACTGTTTGTTCATTCCAGGGTTGAACAGCACAGCCATGGTGCACTTTGATTCCCAGCTCGGCGTTTGGAAGCCAGACTGGTGCAACCTGTGTGCTGTGGTACTGAAGCCATGCTGATAAACCTTGATGACCAACATGGTCACACCGGTCAACCTGTAAGGTTCCTGGAAGACAAAACTGTCTTTCAAATTACATCTTGGGTCACCAGTTGATCATCCCTAGTTTATTTTGTCTGTTTAGAGTGGAAGCTCTTGAGGCAGTCCTCTGTGTGCTGCACTCCCTCTGTGCACCTAATCTTAGCCATGGGCACCTCAGTAGTGGGGAAGTATGGAGGAGAAATACAAGTATAATCAATTGGTTGGGCAGAATCTAGAATTACTTGAGCCATAAGCCTGTGAAATATGTGGGAAGCATGAAAACAATTTACCAGAATTTACAGTTTACCAAATACTGACATGTGTATCTTTCAAATATCCAGACTTACTAAGAGCCAGTAATGGTGACATTTCTTCAGTACATAAGGTGTGGTTTTGTGCTTTTAATGTAGAAAGGCTTTTCTTTTTTAACAATTACTACTACTAATAAGAGCATTATAATGCCTTTCTAGCCTGTCTGGCTGTGGAGAGCTTTGACCTTTCTCTCACACACTTCTCAATGCAATAGAAATTATTTAGAGAATTGGGTAATTCTCTGCATTTCTATTACTCCAGTTTTCAAACAAGTAAAGTATCCATAAAATGTGAAACACCCTCTATAATCTTAAAAGAATTTGAGTTAGTCAGGAAAGAGGGGAAAAAAAGAGAGAAAATGCCAAAATAGAGGAAGCCATTTCATTTGCTATCTGAGAAGGCTGAAAGTCAGTATGAAAACAGCAGTCAGTGTTCACCAGTTCTTCAGATGATGTTTGAGGAATAGCAAGATGATGTTAATGTGCTGTATTGCAGTATTATTCATTACAGTGGGAAACATGAAAAGCCTGAAAGGCTATGGACTCATCATCTTATTAACAGTGGTATATAGAAATCTCACAGAAGATGCAGAGGGTTCTTGGCCTATAGCCAAAGAAGAAGTTGGGATTCAGAAGCAGTACCTGAACCATAAATTACCTGTGAAAACAACGAGGTTTATGGGAAAAATGACTGCGTGTAGTAACTATTATGTGAGGCTTTTGTAGACCACCAAATGTATTTTTTCTCCCAGGGAAATAAAAGCATTTGGGAATACTGAGGCTTGAAAACCACAGTGAAGAAAAACTGTGAAACTCACATGTGAGCTAGTTGCAAACTGATTTTAGATGTCAGAGAACAACAATTGTTGGTAGTAGCCTCTGTAAGTCATTGTGATGGAGACTATCAAGGAAAGCAAAATAACTGGCTGGCAGTTACAGGCAGGAAGACTGACGTTCTCTTTCGTCCTTCATCAGGAAAGCATTCAGCCACAAGGTCATCTACACACTTGTTTTTGTGCAGATACCCAGTTTACCAGCCCGAAGAATGTTGCTTTTTAAAATTTTTGTTTTGTTCTCTGCCTTATTGAAAAGTAGCAAAGGTAGTTTTTGTCTTTTTTTGTTTGTGAATTCCACCCATGCTGTTTTGTCTGTCAGAAACTCTACAAAAGGATATGAAGAAAGGCTTAGAAATAGCTCTGTAAGTGAGATCAGTTTTCAAAAGGGAGTATCAATTTAGAAGTGCATGTGGAACACCCTTTTTCCTAACACAGGTGCTGCTAATGCGGCTCCTGGATACTTCTCTTTGCTTTCCCCATTATTATACCCATAGCTTCCTGGTGGCCTTTCAGCAGAAAGGCAATTGATGGAGCAATTAAGTTGTTGCACTTGGTATTTGAATTTTTGCATATGTAAAAGCATCAATGTCGTCAAAAGGGAGCTTACTTGGAGCTTTGAATAAAGGAGAAAAAAAGTCAGTCTAATCACAGAGACAAAGCTTATGATTGCCTTTAAGTATAAGCTCTGCAGCTCCGAAGACAGTGATGCGGAACTGAGTATGGGTTCAACGCCTGAAGTGTGGCTTAGCGCTGGTAAACCTTATGGAATGCAGGTTCCTGCACCCAGAAAGGTATTCTGCCAATGTGTAACCATTTGAACTTGCAAGTCCTGCATTTTACATCAAATTGTTCGGGTGAGAGATAGACCACGTTGCTGCTTCTGTAGGATTTGTTGTCCTTTGGTCTCTGCTTCACAACACATGGAGGAAGATGTTTGTACTTTTAAATATACAAATACATTATTTGAAGAGCAGTGTCTATCCGTCCAAGTTTTTCATGACAAGGAAAAGACTTCAGAACACATGATGAAACAGAAACAGCAGGCTGTTGTTCTTTGCACTAATGGCCCTTCCATTTTTGATGCTACAACAGAGATAAAATTAGACTTCAGGATTAGCAAAGAAGCAATCTGCTTGCAATGTTCTAAAATGGAATATAATTTGGTAGGTGTTTTTTTTGTTATCACTGGAAAATTTCTCCCAATGGGACTGGGAATGGTCAACCAGTTGACATTTCCAGGATCAGTTAAAACTGACTGTATTTGGTGTAATGAAAAGCAAAGGCATAGATGGCTTGGGCTAGTATAGCTCCATCACTGTAAAGGGAGTAACTTACCATATACGCAAGTGCAGAGCAAGTTCAGCATCAGCCCCATGGGACTGGATTTCTTCAGCAGTGAGGAGTTACAAGTATGCTGTGAAGGCTGACTCAGACATCCTCTCTGCATCTCCCTGTGGAGAGCAAGCAGCGGTTTTGCACTCCAACTCAGAGCACTGTTCTTCAGGCTGCTGTTCTGTGATCATCTACACACCACAACTGGGCCTGGAATTACATCTTTCTTCACAAGAAAATAGGTCTTTCAGAGCTACAGTCAGGTAGAAGCACCAGAATGGACTGGCAGAGGTCTTGGTGGCTTGCTGGCTTTGCCAGGGCTATTCCTCAGTGAAGCAGCGCTTCAGGCTGTGAGATCCAGGGCTGGCTGTTCACACTGCCTCTGGTGAGTGCCTCACAGCGTGGGGTCCTGGTCAGAGCTTCAGCTAGTGTCTGCACTGTTATTTGATAGTGGTGGTACATTTTTTTTCTCTCTTTTGGTTCCGAGTGAGGTGAAAGAAATTTGTTACTTTTTTTCCACTGAGCTTATTTCTGAAATACGAATTCATAGTAATTTAAACACAGTAAATCTTTGTTTTCTCTGTTGATGGTCTCTTACTGTGAGGAGCAGGTATGCTGACTCCTCTTTCATCCTGCTGACATCCATTCTAGCAGCAATTTTTGAGAAGTTTTGTCACCTCGTTGAGTGCTAGGAGAAATACTGAGTGAGCATAGGGAGTGGCCCTGCAAGAGCACAAAATTACCCTCCTAATCAATCATTATCCTCTAGCAACTTCCAGGGCACTGCAAATTGCTGACTAACAAGGGAGAATTAGCTTGATAAAATCACCATTAGTGTCAGGTCAGAATGATGTAAAGTTTTAAAGATGTGTCTGTCCTCTCTGTTTCTCCTTCATCCATTAGTGAGTCTGTTTGAAGAGATCCCAGTCCATCAAGGCACATAAGCGCATGCTTAACTTCAGGTAGATCAGGACCCAAGGAAATCGCTGGGATACTGATCCTAAGCATGTGTTCATGTGCTTCACTGGGTTGGAGCCATACCACCTTATCATTTGTGTGCTCAGAAAGAAATATCTCTGTGTGACCCAGTTTATTGATTCAAAAACTGTTTCATACTTGCTAGCTGGAGATTGTCAAGTTCTAATGCAACAGAGCGTAGTAGTTAGCTTTATACTCAGCTTCTTTAACCTTACTTGTTGAATCAGTTTATACTAGCTATAAATCTGCCTCTCTAAACCTCCGTATAGCCTTCTCAAAGCTCAGCAGTTACTAAAATTTAGACCATCTTTGGACCCAGGTATAAAACCTAAAGCCAGCTCAAGATCCACTTTTTTTAAAGTTACAGGCGAAACACATGCAGCTATCATAGTTAGGAAAGCAGGTTGTATTAGCTGATGGAGTTCTCTCAGTGCTGCCAGACTGCATGCCGCATACTACAATTTGTTTTAAAGGTGGCTTTTATTTGCCTTATGGCTTCTCAGGGTTTGTTGCCTCATGTTTTCAGTTTTTCATCACAATCTTGAAGACTTTAACCTTATTCTAACAAAAAGAAAGAAAAATCCTTGAACAAACAAAGGGTATAACAATGGATGCTAAGATCGTCATATAGTCATTTGACTACAATACCTGTGAGTAAGGAAAGTGAGGCATTGCAAAACTTCCCACAAAATCACCAGGCTGACCGGCACTCTTCATTTATACTTAAAAACTGCTCTGAAGTTTGATGTTTTGTTGCTTTCACTGCTTTATTACACAACTGTAATCTAAGACATCATACTTCTGACAGTCATGCTTTATTTTTTTTTTTTTAATTTGATTACGAAACTGCAGTAAGACAGTGACTTACTCGTCACTATACGTTTTTTTGCATTTGAAAGGCTGAGACTGTCCAACTGTTCAGCTCTAGCCCACTCCATGGTAACCTGATATTTCATTGCTCTGCAGCAACATGGAATTGGAGGCTCGATCTGCTATGACATTACATCCATTGCCATCTAGTCTGGTCTTCCCTGGAACACAGAGCAGAAAATAATGCCTGCCATTCTCTGTTTCATTTTTACTTTGTGGAATGACTTCTGCTGCTGTTGAAGTGGACTTGCCTGTTTTAGTCTTTCCAGAACAGCTGATCACACCACTGGAACTTCGTTGACAGAACTGTCATATCTTTACTGTTCCAAATGCTGAAATCTTAATGGAAATGACTAACATTATTCTTCATTTACAGACCAAAGTAGCAAACTTGTCTTCCATAAAACAGAAATTATATCTATTTTGTGATAACCTGAATGCTAATTAAAAAGTAGAGATAAGTATTAATCCTTGCAACAACTTCTGTCGATGAAGCAGAAGCACTGGGACAGATTTTCAGCAAGTTAAATGGATGCCAGTCAACTGATTTGGGTAGTCCTGAGTAGCTTTTCATCAGCAGAGATGTGGGCAAGCCACTGCCTTTTGGTATTCAACTCTTTGGAAATGTAGCACTCTTTGAGCTACCAAAACTGTTTGAAGGAATGTCTACTGTCCGCAGTCCATGTGAAATCCATTGCATGCTCTGGTCTTACTTTGTCATTCAATTTTGACGCTAATTTGTGTTTGCAGGTGTGAAAGCTGTGGTGCTGTCTTCCACTCTGAATGCAAAGTGAAGGCTGTACCATGCCCCAGGTGTGTGCGTAAAGAATTGCAGAAGAAGCAGAAATCCTTCTGGAGGCGACTGAATATGGATGAAAACTTCGAAGAGTCTTGCAACATGTTTGAGTTGTCATATCAGAACACATGAGTTCCTTAAGGCAGTGGCCATCCTGAAGAGAACCTCTACCCCAACTGCCAGCTCAAACAGCCTCTCAGCTTAGCTAG
>VXAV01011344.1:99599-119199 GCA_013399715.1 Alectura lathami | reverse complement strand
CAGAAATCTTTTTGCAAAATAATATCTGACCTTCTTCATCTGTGAATAGCAGCTGCCCAAGTGGCCATAAGGCCTTGTTGGCTTTGGAATACCAATGGCTAAACTGCATTTTGCATTGAAGTCCAGCCACTAGATCTCATACAAAATATGGTTTACTTGAAATGCTTTAGGTCTAGCAAATTAAGCACCTATCTTTTTCTTTTCCACCTCTGGAGAAGACTTCTTCTCAAGGCAGAAAATATTTGTTGCCACGAACACATTATATTTGATGTTGTTTGTTTAGAATTGATGAATCATCTACTTATTTATGTGTATTATTTATTATTAGCCTTGGCAGAGGTTCTGGTAAGGTGAATGACAGAACCCCATAGGGCAGGAATTATTTTAAGCCCACCTGCTCCTTTGACATGGACACATGGTTTCACTTCCTCATGTTTCCAGAGAGCTATTTTTAGAGAATCGGTGCATTTAGATGTCACTCCTCCCAGAGAAAAGTATCTCCCATCAAACCTAATTCAGGATGTTTGCTAGCATAAGATGCAGAATAATTCCTTTAGCTGTGTTTACGTATTTATAACCACCTCAGTGGAATATTACATAAGCAGATAAGCAGGATACTTACTGCTGCTTTTGTTCACGCTGGGTATATCTGTCAAGCTCTGCCGCTGAAGTTCATTCTGCTTTACATTGCTTATTGATCTATGTGGGGCCACATCCTCATCTCCAGTAATATGACATTCCAACCTCCTGATAGTCTCATGTTTGAAGAATTTTTAACTGTCCACATTGTTTTTCTTAAGCGAAGTTTACTTTATGCATTTTTCTGACCTGAACCTCATAGACCAATAGTTCAGAAAGCGGTCTTGCCTAAGTTGTCTGGAAGATACCTCCAAAATTGTGAAACATCGGTTTGCTGTGTTCATGTGCAAATTGTGTCCTGAGTTCTCTGGGAGCTCTAGAGGATTTTGTGCTTCCCTAGTGACTTACATAGTAGAGAGCGAGCTTCCTTAATGTATGGTTCTGCCTCACACACCTGGAATGCAGGGAAGTACTAAACATGGTAAATTGCATATATTATGGAAGGGGAGTATGTGATGGATTTGATTGGAGGGATGTGTGTCATCGCTGACACTGTTCAACTCGAGTGATTCATCTCCAGCAATGACTTAGGGAACCTCCTCACTCCAATCCATATTCTTAAATTTTTCTCCAGACCCTGCAGTAACGTGTGTATTACATAGATACGAATGCCTTCAGATGTACATACACACATATATATATATACAGAAAGCAAATGTGGTTTCAGAAGAAAAAAGCCAGTCACATGTGCATGCGTTTTTCTTCTCTCACATACATTTGTTATGATGCAGAATACTGACCTTTGCTTCCTATATAATATGCAGGCTGTTGTATTCAAGGCAGAAAGCAGTCTTGATCATTGATGCAGCTTATTAATTGCTAGTATTTTAAATAAAAGAACAGGGACATCACGCTTACTTAATGGGTAGAAAGCTACAAAACAAACTGCCTTGTACTGGAATATAAGTGGATGCCTTTTCTAGCCTCCAGTGGAGAAAGTAGCTGAATCTGAGCTTTCTCAAATTTGAGCGCAACTGCTATATATATATAGAAGCATGTTTATATCTGTATACATTAGACAACCAGTGCCTTTCTTTTCCAGAAGTCTCTCTCACAGTGGGATTCTTTGGAAGGAAGTGAGGGTTTTTCCATGCTCTCGGCAACGTAGTATAGGGATTCCTATATTTAATAAACTTGGTGAATCATGCACCTTTGTCACTAAAATTAATGCATCCCCTACACAGGGGTGTCTGTGCTTCACCAGATCACTGTTCTTCACGTGAAATGAGTTGCTTTCAGCTGTCATCTTTAAGGATATAATGTTCCTTCCGAGTTCGTTCCCTGTGTCCGTTCCGTCCGTGAAGAACTCCATGTGTATTCACATGTGCAAACACTGAGGAAGTCTTGTGGGATTAGTCATGCAAACAGGAACTGCAGTGGTACTGGCTGAATAAACAGTACACTCCCATGTTTTTCAGCGTGTGTCACTACAGGCAGTCCTGTGGCAAAGCCAGTAGCTCAAACTGTTGGAATCTGGCAGGTACTGTTTTGAATTATCTCTAGACATAATGGTGGGTCATTAAAGAAAAAAGAAGTGATGTTTTACATATCATAATGCTTTGGAATTTAAAAAACCTTACAGCACTAGTTCATGTCCCAGGTTAGAGAAGGGTCCGTGTGTGCACTATCAAATATCTTACAGCATCAAGGAGTTAAGGTTTAGGCATTGCGAAGTATTGGTTACTTTTATAGATGCCCTGATTTCTAAAGTGCCAGTGGTGTGGGTGGTTCGATATTGTAGTTAAATTCTGGAATAACAGCAGACGGCTTTGGAGTTGCTCTAGATTTGTGCAGGTATTGCAGAACAGTTTCTTTGTTAAATGAGATTTAGAAGGAAAAAAGCATTATGTTGTCAACAAACTCACTGCAGTTAGTGGTGGGTCTGGAACCACTGTCATTGCCAAAGGTAAAGAGCAAAAGCCTGTTTTTACAATATGCTGGAGGCACCCAAAGCTTTTTGTGAAGGGGTAATGTACAATATAGATCAGATTCTTTTTTTCTTATTTTGGCCATTGTAGTTGTAAAGGAACCATATTCTAAAATGGATATGTTTTTCCACTTTGAAAAAGTAACATAGCTTCCTGTAGCTGTAGGAGCAGACTGCAATGTGCACGATGCTTTCCTCTCAGGGATGCCTAGCTCCTATCCAAAAAATGTTGTTCCATGTGGATGGGTAGGATACATTCTTCTGTCTCTGCCTTTCAAGAGCATAATTAAATGCCCAGTTCCTGCCCTCAGGAATCACGGGTGAAGTAGGAATTCATTTCCTACGTCTGTTCATTTTTTAGGGCTACAAGGTAAAAGAACAAACAGAAACTATTGCTCATGTTGCTAACTGTCAAAAGACCTTGGTTATCCTGCAAGAGCTACCTGCTTGCAGGAGGCACAGTCCATGCATCTGTAGGTGGTCTGGAATCTGGACAATGCTATAGTCTTGCATGGCTGTCTCTGCTTCACTAACGTAGTGGTGCACACTGGTCCTTCGTGAACCATTTTCCCATTCTTCAGTTTGCAGCCTGCAGATGCTCTGTTCTGCAGACTTCTGGGTGGGCACCAGCTGGAAAAGTACCTCAGGCCTTTCCAGATGGTGTGTATCTCCCCCGACATGCACAGAAGTGGAATTTGTGTACTAGTGCTTCAAGTCCCATCCTACTCATGCAAGAAATAAATTTGAACAGCAGCATTTCATTGCGAATCAAAACCAAAATGTGCTGTTTGTTTCCTTCACAAAGAAAGTGCTTTCTTTAGTTAAGGGGGAGGAATTGGTCTGTAGGTCCAGTTACTGCTCTGACTTGCTTGTACAGAACTTATAATCACTGTAGAAATAGGGTGCTTCACTGCAAGGGACTGTAGCCTGACTTAGCAACTACTTAGAAACTTCTCATCTCAGTTTAGTTCGTCTGAGATGATTTAATGCAGGACACTAGTTAAAGTTACTCAGTTCTCCTCCTTTTCCTCTTTTGCCCAACCTTCTAGCTTTCTAATGTAGATGAAGACCTACCTAGGGGATGCAGACTGCAGCTTTTTGATACTATCAACCTGCAGATAGAGAACTTTGAATCTCTTACGCAGAAATCTTTCTATCACTTTTCTTTGTGTCTCTCAGGTGGTGAAAAATTATGGTTTTGTGTCACGACACAGTGCTCTGGCTGGCAGGGCTTATAGGATCTGGCAGTTGTGAGAGTTTCTGAGACAAATGAGAGCAGATACTTTTTGGTGAGGAACTTGAATTCTTCACAATATGCTCTGATGCTCTTGTTAGGAGTGAATCGTCAGGGTACTTCTAGAGCTGCTCTTGTCAAGGCTTCTCTTAGCAAATAGTACCAGGATACTGTGTGCATTATAATGGATTGATGATAATGTCCTGAAGGGCTTTAAAAACAAAATGGAGGATGTCTAAGGACAATGAAATGTGGAAGCTGCACAGTTGTACTTTGCTTTTTCCCTGTAGCAACCACAGAGTTTCCTGGGCTTTCGAAGGTCATGGTCTGGATTGCAGCTGACTGTTGGTCTGTGTAAAAGAAATGTAATTCAATAATCATCATAACCTTATCTCTTGTTTCTGCTGCTCAGCTGCAAGCCAGTCCCCTCTCTCTTTCTCACTGTCTCTGTCCCTGCCTTGGCTCACAGTGCTGAGCCTACAGCTGGGCTTTGAGTTTCATAGCTGATCATGTTGCTTTTGAACCAGTCGAGTCTGATAATTTTCTCCTTCGTAATTTGGCTTCCAATTTTCTCTTCCCAGTAGGAGTGCCTTACAGTACTGTATATTAGTGTCTATCTTCCTGTTTTGGATTTCCTGATTGAATCTGCTGTTTTATTAACTTGTAGGCTTAACCTGAAACTCTCCTGTGGCTGCACATGCTCTTTTGCAGTGGCAGCTGAGTAAATCAGTTTCCTTGTTCTGTACTCATGAAGTGAGCTTTACAGGCTGTGTATACCAGCTCTGAAGACGCCAAACTGCATAAACCCCTCACTTTTGCTAATTTGGTGCCTTAAATTTTCAAAAATGAAGAATTCTGTCAGAAATGCTCTGCCAAGATGCAGTGTGTTTGGCATTGGAACTCTAAACCCTTGCTTGTGGCTGTTTCCATCTCGCTAGGAGTGGTGACTGGAAAATGTGTTTACTGTCTGTGCTTTGAGAGGGAAATGCAAGAAAAGATAGCATGGAGCATTGTTTTTTATTACCTACATTTTGGAGTCTAGCTGGGCTTCTTTTCAGTCAGAAAAGAGGTTGTGCTTATGCGAGAGCTTCAGAAGCTGTGGATATACAATAATGGCAAGCACTGGACATTAAAGCAGAATCAGGTTATGTATGGCTTTGCTCCTCCTGGAACCACTGGACAGCCTGCGCCATGTGATGAGGGGGTAAAGCTGGGTCCAGGACTGTAGCAGTGAAGGCATTTCCTCAGTTTAGTTTTAATGCAGCCTGGTTCCCTGAATGCTAACCCAGTTGGGGCTAGCTTTGGTCCACTTTACCTTACGGAGGGGGTTTACATGCTTAAATTTTAGCATTATTTGCTAAAGTCTGCAGCTAACTCTTGGGACATGTCCATGCTGACTGAAATCTTTTAAGTCCACTTTTGACCCCAAGTAGCAGGAGCTCCATTTGGCAGTGGCACTGCTATTTCCCTGCAGTGGAGTGGACAGCCTGCATGATAGATAATGTGCAAAGTCCTTCTTTACTTGAAAACCCTGGTGTGCACACACTGGCTTGACTCATGTCTTAAAATGCAGATTTCCTCCATATCCCCTAAGGTGGCCATTAATCCAACTCAGAGATGCCACTTGTGGGCAGCATTGGAGAAATTCAGGCCTAGAAGGCTGTTAGCTGTCCAGGACCAAAGTGTATTAGGCCTCATCTACATGCACAACTGTAAGTGGCTCACTTACTTATTTGTGTCTAATTCGTGCATTAAACCAATGTAACTTGTTGAATGCATAGTGCTGTTCTGGTGGAGAAAAGATTTGTTTCAGTTCTGCTTATGCACCCGTCTGCAAAGTCGATCTTGCTTTACCTAAAATGTTTTCAGACTGAGTGGCACTGATACCTGTGTTGCTGGGCTGGCTTACACTAGTCACTTCTGTACTTGAGCTAAACAAAAGTAAGAATTCATGAGCAAAATGTGTCTTTGAAGTGTTTGAAGAGGTAAAGGCAGCTTCCAGATCAGCGCTAGTTCAGCTGAGGCAGTTTGAGGCTGGGGGAAGCCAGGCATGGTTGGCAGAGCACAGGGTTTGGTGCTGGCACCATCAGCCCAGGCTTCCTTGCCACCAGTGCACCAGCTCGCCTGCAGTGCTTGTGATGATGGATTTTAGTAGTGGAGTGCAGGAATGCACCCTTTTGTTTTTTGAAAGCCATTATGTGTGTGTGCGCTACTCTGTCTCTTAATTTATTGGCAACATTGTTATGTGTGTTTCATTGTTGTTGTGTTTATTTTGTGGAGGTTTTTTGTTGTTGTTTTTTTTACTTTTGACAAGGATTTTTTTTAATTATCTGCAACTACTAGGCAATAGTCTTAATTTATTATTGATGTGTAATACCGTAATTTAAATTCAGTGAGTTGAATTGCTTGTTGACACTTGGAGCAGGGTTTATTTGGGTTCACTTGTGACAGACAGCATCAGAGCACCAGTCCCTTCTGTATAAAGGCAACTCTCAATAAACACTACAAAAAAATTACTCGTCCTTTTTAATTTGCCTTCTACTGGGTACGGCACGGGGGGTAGGACAAGCTTTAAAAGAGTGCTGCTTTCCTTATGCATTCTAATCTGTTGGTAAAAGTCTTAAATCTAAGCAAATTGTGGTAACTTTTCTTGTGTCTGAGGCAGGAGGTCTCTGGAAGTACTGTCAAGACATCAGGCTTTGCGTGTTTGGATTTACAGTTAAATCTCTTTAAGTGTATTTGAAAGCCACGAATGCCCAGGTTTTTGAAGGTGCTGAGCCCCAGCAGCTCCCAGGAGAGCTTACTGGGAACTGTTGCTGGGCACTTTTGGGTATGGAGCCTATGGGAGCTGTGGAGAGGCTGCTCCCCACTGCATGGCTGCCATGTGGACCTCTGCCAACAGGCTCTGGGTTCAAGGGACCTTGGATCCTAAGTAAGAGAGGCACCTCTGAGCTCACTGCAGAGCCAACTGAAGGGCTGGGAGGGCAGGATTTTGCCCATGGTGTAAGGCCTTTCTTTCTCAGACAGCTGACGTAGGAGCAGGTATGATTTCCTGCTCTCCAGGGCTGCTTCTCCCAGTGCACCAGGTGAGGAGCTTCAGCAGCTCCCCTGGGCTGCGGATTTGATGCTGAGCTGTGGTAGAGCTCTCAGACCTAAGTCCTCTGCATGAGGGCACCCAGAGAAATCCACACCCAGTCCCATGCTCTCCTGTCTTTCAAAGAGAAGGACATACCCCTCCCTTGCTGCTCGCCTGCCCCTCCTCAGAAGGTCCAGAAGTCCACCAGGAATGTCAATCCTTTCTCCTGCAGGCACCTTTGGACTTCATCCCCGTGATGAAACTGGCTACAAGCAATGGGTTAATGTTTGGCCAGGACCACACAAGCTGCGCAGGAAAACCATGTGCCAGACCTTCTCTTCCTCCTTACGTTCTTTACAAGGTGAGCAAATTCTGTTGTGACACGGTTTTCACCTTTCACTGCCACCTCTCTTCCTCACTTCACCCTGTAAGAGGTGCTGGGAAGAAAGCATCAACACAGAGCAGAGACTATGAGATCTAGAAAGCCCTGGGAGGAGCAGGTTTTTAATCATTTATGTATTTATTGCCTTTTTTTTTTTTTTTTTATCCTCCTGTGGCTATATATACACAACTTCTTTCTTCCTTGCCCCTTTCTAGACTCCCTGATGCGCTCTTGTCTTTGTGTGTATGAACCCATCACTGAAATGAGTTGCTCAAAGGTCATATCCCAGTAGATGTCACACGCAACTTGGGGCTGGAGTTTCAAGCATCATTGCTTTTGGTTTTGGTCAGGAGCTGAAGTGCTGGGATTTTTCTCCACATTGTACATTGTCATTACTTGCAATATGTGCCCTCCAGTGAATTGACGCTCTACCTTACACTGGGAGTCCTGTTCTTAAACCCTGCACACGCACTCCACAAAAGCCTTGTTTTTTGGGTAGTTCTGTTAACCTTCTGTTAGCCTTTTGTGTTAATTTATCAGGTAGTCTTTAACTCAGCAGGCTACGGAAAATAAAATTCAGACTGAATTGGAGCATGCCCTACAGGTCCCATGGAAAATAGAAGTAAAATTAGCATTTGTTTCTGATGCTCAGCTGAGCACCCATGGAGTATCCACCCTCCTTGTTTTCTTCCTGATTGACACCCCTCATGCTGTTGGGACAGTCAGTGTCATATGATCATACCAGCTTTGATGACTGGGAATATTAGATCACAGGCAAATCTCCATAACCCCTTAGGTCTAACAGCCAGTCTTTCGGATGTTATTCTTTCACGTTCTCTTTGGACATTAAATGCTTTGCAATGGATTGAGCCAGGAGTATTGATCATCTCCTATGGCCTAGTCCCCTGAGTGATGTTACAGTTCACTGAATGTGCCAAACCAAGCTCCAGCTCTTCTCTTAAAGGTCAGGACAATTCTTTTTTGAAAAGTTACCCTTCTAGGTCTTAGACCATAATTAACAGTATTTGATTTTATGTAGGAAGCTGGTTTTCTAAAAGGTGGCAGAACTAGAATACAGCCCTTCTTTATGGAGTAGGTAACAGTGGTAAGTTCACAAATTTAAGAAGTCTTGACGATAGTATCTGAATTAAATATCACAAGCTTCTTGTCCAGAACTGTGCTCTAGACACAAATAAATACTTTTTTTTCTTCCCCATTCAGTTTTTCAAGTTTCTATAATCTGTATGATATCATCCCAATTACAACAGATTAACCTAAGGGGAACTAGCTTCCTTCTTTCTTTCTTTAGGGACATAGAGGGCCCTTCCAGGTCTGAGGACCACTGTAGCTGTTCAGTGAAAGGCATGCTGAGGGCAAATGAAAATGTTCTGGGATGTATGTACATAGCTCTGGATTATCCTTTTAAATGGTTCTTGTTTAACTGACTACTCTCTGAAATAGTGGTTCCATCTAGAGGTCTGATTATTACCACTATGAGAAGGTGGTGAAAAGCATCTCAGATAATCAGGTGTCACAAGAAAACCAGACAAAGTCTCCAAGGCAAGTAGGAGTAAATTCCAGCCATTTTAAGCATAGACAAATATAAACTTTGGCATCAAGGCTGCAAACATGCTGAAAAGCTGGTCCACTGTTTACAGGGACTCTTCATTTTCTGTAATTGAGGTGTTAGCTTCAGGTGTTAAAAATGAAGGTGTGAGGCTCATCTGGGAAGTAAGAGAAGTCAGATAAGAGTTTGTGTTAAGGACTGAACTTTATGTTGACTTGGAAACTCCCAGCTGTTCATTGTATAGATAAGGTATGATGTGCTTAGAGGTAAATAGGAAGGAGTTGTTAGTAATGCTAAACATTGTTTAAATGTAAAAAAAGTGCAAATTACTGAGTCTGTGTAGGAAAGTAGTAGATGTAATCAGTGTGTGTGGAACAGTTCAGTACAAAGTATCTGCGTAGCATGAAAGGTTATTAATTAATCTGATCTGTGACTTTTACTGCAGGCAGATACAAGCATAGTGATGAAGGCATGAAATGTGGTGAGTGGCTCTCCACTGAATTATGCCTTCCCTGCAAATAATCCCACTGATTTCTGTGAACCAGGGTACAGACGCCTGTGGGAGCAAGGTTAGGGTGGAAAAACTGAGACCCCAACACCATTCTGTCATCAGACATTGGCATGCAATTGCTTGTGACCCAGTCGCTTGCGTGGATGTTGTTTATTGTGTACTTATTGCAAAATGTCCTGTTCTGGTTTGGACTCTGCACTTTTAGAGAACATTTATCTAATTTGACAGATGGAGTGATTGATCCTTTAAGCAGATACAAGTTCTACTGACTTCAATGAAAGCTGCAGTTTGTGAGAGCTGGGCTCTCCTTGTTTAGAGACATGAGCTGTAGCAGTTTATAAAAATAGCGGACCACTTGTAAAATGAAGTGACTGCACGTGCATTCAGCACAGAGTTAACCCTGGCTGATAGCAGGTAAAAAAAAAAGGGCAAAAGTATAATAAAAGTATGGGTCTCTGCTGAAGGTATTTACACAGTTTTGACATTGTTAGCTGTTCTTAGAGATTTATGTCAAGTGTTACTGCACTGTCATAAAACAATGAAGTACTTCTGTGAAGGGCTTAGGGCAAAGGGGAGGCAAAGAAGTCTCTCTATATAAGGCCCTCCTCCAGCTCTGGTGGTAATCCATGCAAATGTTTCCATAGCTGTCAGCAGAGGCTGCATGGAGACCTGCTAGGGGAGGATGAGCAGAAGTGGCATGTTTGCTATGTTCAGAGCAGGTAACCAGGGACTTTGTTTCAGGGAGGGTATTAGCACCACCTGATTTTAGGATCCTAGTGCAGCTAATGAGTCTGCCTTGCAGTCAGTGGAGATGAGAGTTCCTGAACTGAATTCTTCTTTTGTGATTCGTAGAAATGCTGACAAAGACCCACAAAAGCTGAAAGGTAATGTTAAGAAAAATACTGTGCTTAGTGTGGCTGTGAGGCTAAAAGGGCAAGAGTCCAGTGTCCCAGGGTTTCTGCACCACGCATCCTGGACTCAGCACACTTTCAGCTCTAGGCTGTTGCAGCTCCACTTCTCACCCCAGGCTCACAGTAGGCATCCTCTCAGCATTTTGGCTGCAGGATCAGACTTTGCAGCTGAACTCAGTGTTTATATGTAGTGGAGAACTGGAATGCCAGTCCCAATCAGTCAGAGCACTGGAGAGGCTGGATCCAAGCACAATGCCTGCCTGTCCATGGGTTGCAGCTCCAGTTTGTACCCCCTACTTGTCCTTGCCATTTGTGAGGTTATTTATTCTCCAGGCCGTGCTGATACATGGGACCTGTTAGCCTTGCTGCAGGAAAGTACTGCTGCAGAGTATTGCTCTTCCACTAGAGGTGGTTCTCCAATTAGAAGATACTGCATGTGAATGATTTTGCTGCTTCTTTCCAAATGGAGATAATTATTTTCCACCAAATCATTTAGTAGAAGTGTTTCCTGTGTAGCAGTCTCATAGCTATTCTGCTGCGGGCTGGGAGACTCTGTTTCTTGACCCTGCTCTGCACGATGCTACTCCAAAACCATCCAGCTACAAAAAAAAAAAAAACCACCCCTGTTGAGAACTAAGTTTTCAGAGTCTTTCATAAACCTGAGTGATGCTGCTGGCCCAGCTTGGCTTGCTTTCTCTGCTGGTCTGCTGGGAACCTCCTCTGTTCTATGGGAGAGCTGGTATAGGCCGTTTGCAAAACACAGGTTGGTAGGTGTTGAGCCCTTCAGCATCTGACCACATATCTTTCAACTGTCTGAGATGATTTTCTGCCTGGACAACTAGATGAGCCTTCATCTCCATGGCCGTACTTTTGTTGTGTCCTGTGTGTCAGCAGCATCGTCCATGCCATTTCCTGTCCCAGACTGTATCCTAAAAGGTAACAACTGGGGCTGAAATCTGTCCCTCATCATGTCAGATAAATCAGCCTCCAAACTCTAGGGCTGACTACATACAGGGGCACGCTCCAGCTCAATCTGTGTGTGAGACTGGGAGCTGGTCCTTCATTCATCCTGGAAAGTGCCACAGTGACAATGAGTAACCTCAGTCCTGTGCCACCTGGTCCTCCAGTCGTCCAGTTCTCAACTCTGCAGGTGCTGAGGACAGGGTCCAGGTACATTCCCTTTCTCCCAACTGCACCGCAGGCTCCCACTCCACAGGTCCACCCTGCAGCCTGGCGAGGAACTGGAGGGCACCCTGACCTTGCGTCCTTCTGGCTGTGTGCAGCAGTGAGGAATTGAAGCTCCTTTTGTTCAGAGGTAAAGACTCTCTTGCACGTGTGCCCAGCGCAGAGTGCTGCGGCACTGGCACCCCAGCTTTGTGTGTGATTCTTCCCCGTGAATGTCTCAGTGGTATCCTCAGCACATGAACTCCTCAGCCATTGGGATGGCGAGAAAGCCTCAGAGACTGAGGAGACCGTTCTAGTTTGTACATCTCCTGCTCTGCATAGCCACCCATTGCAATTACTAGCTTCACTGTTCGCTGCAGGAATTTGAGGGGACCTCAGAGCAAACTGCTGGGGACTAGTAGGGGTGTGCATGCTGGAGAGATGGGAGCAGAGCATGTCTTGCTCGTAACACTGCTTCTCTTCTTCCTATTGACCCAGCTCACTGATTGGAAAAGACCCATATCCCCCGCCCTTCCCCCGGCCCCCTCTTCCTCCCCAGCCGCACGATTGTCACCGCCAATTAGTGCATTGTTAAGGCACACAATGGCGCCGTGGCCACTGGAATGGGTTGCTTTTGTGTGTCTCCAGTCGGCCGTAGGGGCAGTCAAGATTCATTTAGGGCCTTACACAACATGGACAGAAAATACTATCAGAAAAGCAAAAGGGGGAAAGAAAAAGGGGGAGAGAGGTAGCAAGGAGGGGGGGGGGAAGTCTGCTATTCAGAAGTTAGCCCAGCCGCATGAAAGGCCCAAGAAGCAGTGCCACATTGAAGACGCCCCTTGGAACACAAAAAGGAACCAGGGCTTAATAGTAATTAGTGGGCAAACTGCAAAGAGTGCCGTGGCTCTCCAGCGAATTGCTGGCTGCCACTGCTTCCCCTTCCCCCTTCCCTCTGGATCCGGCTGGGACGGGAACAGCGTGAGGATGGGAACTGGTGGTCCTCCCCTAGCCACCGTGCTCTGTGGAGGCCTCATCCAGCATTTCTTTGTGGCAGGTAAAGTGGATGTCATTTTCTAGCACTCACAGCCAAATGCAGAAGGTGTTTTACATGATGTAGGGATATGGTTTCAGAATCAACACTGCCTATTTAAAGTATCTTTAAATCAGCCCTGTTCCTTTCGGCAGCCTGGCGTGATGCACCTTGGAGGTGGGCTGCATTGGTCCACAGCCTGGCCCTTTTCCTCCAGCAGACCCTCAGAGATCACTGCTTTTCTCATCTGTGTCCATTATTTTCCTCTTTACTCATAAAATCATCATCTGTATACGTATCATGATACATTTAGGCAAAGCAGCTCTGTAAGCCCAGCTCTGTGCCCAGCTGAATACGTTTAATCTCTACTTGTGTAGAGATCAGCTTGTTGCTGTTACCATTCTCAGCACATCCCCTGAACTGGTCATGCTAGGTTTAGTCCAGAGTCTACGAGCCTAACAGCTGCATCACAGGAATATGCCAAGTTAAAAGATCTGTAAGGCAGGTTTAAACTCACATAAATATGCTTAAGTATTGAGGAATTTGGAGCATCCTAGCCTAAATGGAAAGTGCGCAGACACACAAAATATAGGAATTATTTGTTTTATGTTCTCAGGGAATCTAAAGAAAATCCATGGAAGAAAACTGCAGGACACATTGGTTAGTGTATTGGTTGTTCTCAGCTAATGGATGCACGTCTTGGTTTTCCTTGGATATAGAAGTGCTGGAGCAGGTTCTGATCTTTAGCACAGCTGCACACAGCTTCATAAAACTGTGCTCTTGTGGATTCATCTCAGTATAAATTGGACAAGACACTAACCAACCAAATTTAGTGTTGTCTACGGGAAATGTTCCCAAACTGCAGTGCATAAAGGTGATACGCACACATGTACAATTCTGGACCACTGTCTCTCTTCACGTAGAGGCTGGAAATAACTCCCCATTTTCTCTGTTAGCTGCAGCTACAACACTCTTCTCTCTCTAAGATACCCAAACAAGCCTGGGAAATGGCAGTTGCTGCTCCATGACCTCTACGATCTGGAAGCCACAGCTACTCTGTATGTTTATAGAATCAGTTTGATTGTATCAGGACAGTGCAAATGGGATTCACAACCAAGACATGTGGTCCGTCCACAATCCCGTCACAGGTTTCACACAGAGCTAAGGGTCGCACAGCAGGCATCAGGGACTTGGCTGGCATTGCTGGGATGGCTCCTGCAATGCAAACACGATCGGGGAGTTTGCAGTGTATGTGTCTCACAGGGCTGGTTGAAGGCTGTGTCTTGCAATGCAGAATGCGTCTGTCTCACACCAGCCACAACACATCCTCGCTCTGCTAATTAGCAACATCCCCAGCAGAGTCTCAGCTGAAAGGATTAAACTGTCTTCTCACCTTGTCCTGCCCCTTCCTCACCCAAGAGGGGATATTTTGTCCTGGAGGGATGCAGCCGAGCAGACCCAGGCGAAGAGGTGGCCTCCTTCCCCTCCAGACTGCACCTCTTCCAGAAGAGGATTTTGTCTCCAGGACAATCAGTCTGCCCTGATCAAAGGGAGGCCCAGCCTCAAATCCCTGCAGTGCAGCACTGGAGGTCATCAGCCTCTCCTGCTAGAGGGGAATGGAAACAGAGCAGCGTCTGCAGCAGGAGCCAGAACGATCTACAGCAGAGTGAATTCTGCAGCAGACAGGCAGACTTCTCTGAGCAAAAAGCTGAAGCAGGCTACTCCACTGTTTTTATGCCATAAGGAAAGTGCTGGCCTGTGTGAACCAAACTCCATCTTTGTAGAAGTTGTGCTTCTCTTTTTGTTGGCTTGTTGCTTATACAAAATCAGTTTGATTGCATCAGTACAGTTAAAAAAAAGCCTGTAAGAGGACTACAAAACCCGGTCATCAAAGATTTTTAGCAACCCTTTGCCAGCATTGGTGGAAAGATTTAAAATATTTTGGAGCAATTTTTTGTATCACCAGGACATATCTCAAGCAGACTAAAGTCACCACGTGCTTGACAGTTCTGCACGTTGCAGTATGGTGTACAATTTAGAGAACAGATGTCTTTTTTTGCCCTGCAAATGTCTTGATGTGCTCCAATTCTGTAACACTGGTCCCTGCTAAAGCTGTTGCTTTTTAAGATCAGGATCTGTGGATTGCTTGCATTTGTTAATTCTTCGCGTCTAACTAATGCCTGAATGTGGAGGTTGCTAGCAACATCCTTTCCAAAATCATTTTGACCTGTGTATTATGTTATCCTATGAATAACTTGCAGAAGTAAGTAATCAAATCATGTATAGTCCTAGCTAGCGTTGCCTTTTCAGTTCAGTTTATTGGCTCTTTTTCACCTGAGTCTAGTAAATGTTGATTGTGCGGGGATCTGAATTTGTATCTCAACATAATTTTGTTCATTTGATGTGAGTGGCATGACTCACTAAGCCTTAGCTCCAGATATTCCTCCAGCCTGTGTCAATCACTTCAAGGATGTCAAAAGCACATACTAGCAATCCGAAGTGCCTGGTCTTAGCGGGAATGCCTTAAAGGTCAGAGAGAGGACATTGTTTCGGAAGGTCTCTGGCCTTGATATTTACTCACTGATTCATGGAAACCTGAAAACGCAGCGTGTGTGTATTGCACATAAAGTTTTCTCCTTCTAAGGTACTATAGATCTGTGGGTGGCCAATAGGCCATGTCCTGGAGGTGCCTAGGCTCTAGAGGACAAGTATGTAACAATTCCTGAAGGTGAAGACTCCTTGCAGTTGCCTCAAAAGGGTCCAGAGTCAGTGCACCTGGAAGATCCTGATCACAGCACCTGGAGAGGCTACTGAAGAAATGTATCTGATTGTACTAAACCTTGTATTTTCAGGAAAGGCCTGACTGAAGTCACTGGTAACAGCAACAGTTTCTGCCATACATTTTTCACCCTTTCATAGACTTTTAAGGCCAGGAGAGACCACCCATATCCACAGATGTTTGTACCAATGGCAGTTTTTTTGTAAAGGGCTGGTTCAGCACAGACACAAAGTTTCTTGGAAACATTTCTCTGCAAGCCGGGCAGGACTGAAGGCAGCTGACCTGGCCTGGAGTCTGCCTGTTCCCCTGCAAGCTCTCGGCACCCCAGGATTTCCATGTCCACAAACCAGGACCTCCCCTGGTCCTGTCCTCCCAAGGCCTCCCAGGGAGGGACCTTTTCCCTGTTGAAACAGGAAACCTCCTAGCTTTTTCTGATAGTGCAGGATTTCTCAGAAGTACAGGCAGCTTGCCCTATTTGGCACAAACTGGTGTGGTTTGCATTAGGTTCTAATGCTGGACGGAATTTCCCACAAAGCAGAAGTTGCAAGTTTCAGCCAGCTTTGGTGCAGGCTGCTTGAGCATTTGCTCCAGAGGATTTTCACCTAGGCCATTACAAACTTTCATACTTGCCCTGAAGTTTGCGACTTTTTCAGCCACAGGTTCCTCGTATAACCTGTCCATTGCTGCTGGGTTAGAAAGCTGTGTGGAACTTTTGCCCCCAGAACAACAGTAACGGATTCTATGTAAATTTGTGTGTAGAGCAAACAAATAGAAAGGGGTTTCCAAAGGCTGTGGCATGAGGCAGGGCACAGAAAGCATTATGCCAAAGCTGAACTGCTCTGAACAGTTTCGCCCTGAAGGTATCTCACAACAAAGGCAAGAGCAGAAAAAGGAAACACTTGTTAAAGACAGTGTTGGTCAAAACAGGACTAATCTGAAGATAAAGCAAGCAATAATTAGTCTGTATTATTGTTATATAACAGAGGCATTTAATGGCTCCCAGGGATGAGCTGGGGTTTTGTTTTGTTTTATTCCTGTGGCCAGAGCTGAAGCAGACAGTGAAGCCGCGCTTCTCGCTGCCGGGAACCTGGCCAGGGAGCAGCTCCTCAGACATGCAGCGGTGCCCTGAGCCAACACTTGTGGTTCTGCGCGCCAGCCCCGACTAGGCTACAGGGAAGTGGTGGTGGTCCCATCTCGCATGCAAGTGGAGAGAGTTGGCTGTCCCACGTGGAAACCACAGCTTCATGGCTGTTCAGGTCACCTTTGCTGGACTCCAGTGGGCTGCAGGAAATGCACAGGTCTCTACCGGCAAATAGCCTGAGCTGTGCAGACCACTAGAGGGGCCAGTGCTGGCCCCTTGGCCAAGAAAAAAAATCTCAGATTCCATGCTTCAAGGCTGCTCATTTGGCAGCTTTCCTGAGAGCTCGATACATTTATAGCTGTAAGTATACAAATGGATGTGCAATACAATCACTCTGCTTGGAAATCCCAGCAGAGCAAAGTATTTAACTCTGAAAAATACTTGGAGTAACTTATTTGCAATATATAGAGCAGCGATCATTTCAGAAACAGCCTGACTGTATTTAAACAGTCATTACTGCCTTCTAGGTAAATAACACGTTTTTAAAATGGTCTTTATACACAATAGGCACTAACACAATAAATCCTAATTGCTCTGAAGGACCCATTAGGCTCTATCAGGTCAATAAATGGTGGAGGTTTTTTGAAAGTCCCTCACCATGTTGTTACATAAGCCACAATTTAAAAGTCCATAAATAAGTATTTGCCCAATGAAGAGTGAGGGCTTTGCCAGGGCCATACTAATTTATCATGTCAACTTCACTATGGGGACTGTTTTCTTTTCGAAGGCCAATGTTAAAAAAAAGGGGGGGAGGGGAGGGGCAGAGCACTGTGCGATGTGTTTCAAAAACCACATTTCAGAGAAGTTTCAGGCTACAATATGCCCACCAGGAAAATCAAACGTAAAGTTCACTTCCTCCTCCTTTCCTTGGTGTTGTGTGAATCATGGTGAGATCTGAAGAGCAGCATGGCTACAGCACTGGGCTGTGCTGCAGGGCAGCCAGGACCCTTCCTTGTCCCCTCAGAGCCCCAGGCCACGGCCCTGAGCCTGCCTCTGCCTGCTGCAGGATGTGGAGGTGGCCCCTCGGGACAGGAGCACCCTTCCTGCATGCCTACCACACCTCAAGGCAGCTGTCCCCATCCCTGCAGAGACCAACAGAAGCTAATTCTGTGCTTTTTATACACCATTATGTGCACAAATAGGTAATGTCAGTTAGGAACTGATGAGTCCAGCAAGATGAGCTCCAAGTACAGACACTCTTCCTGATTTTACTTTAATTTTCTGTGTCTGAAGTTCTGGCATCATTTTACAAAGCACTCAAGTCAGGTGTTGGTAAGGTCCGTGTCACTGTTAGAAGCCAGGCTTTACATTAATTCACTCATAGTTTCATGGAGTTTGTCCAGGTGAAGAGTGAAGGCTGGCAGTACAGCAACGAAAGAACCAAATGCAGAAATACTTACCACCTTCTAACCTCCTGCTCCTACCAGGAGCCATTGCATCGCGGCTGGAAAGGCACCAGTGGGGAAAGCTGCGTCTGAGAGGGCACGTACCAGCAGCCCATGCCCCTGTCCTTCAGGCTGGAGTCAGCAAAAGGGACCAGCTAGGCTTCCAGGCAGAGCTGTCTGGCGTGGTGGAGCTTCACGAACACCTCTGTACGGGGATTAAAGGTAAGGCAATTTCCTAACTATTTGTAGAGTTTATTAACAACGGCAGAAAGGTCTTAGGGGTGAGGAACGCTTTCTCTTTTGTCTCCAGGATTTGGCACGGTTGGTTTTGTGCAGGCACAGTGTCTGTCACTAATGGTGCTGTACGCACGTACAGCACTGTACTCGTACTGTACTGCAGAGATGGATAACAAGCCTATCAACTGTACTTGCACTTACACCACATTTAATCCTGTTCTGGTTGCTCTGCTACATATCCATGAAAACAAAAAGGAAACAGAAGCACAGAGCAAGCCAACAGATGTCTACCTGGCTCTTAATTGGATTTCATGTGTCCCCAGTGTAGCAAATGCAGCATTATTTACAGCCAGGCTATAAGAATTAGGTGCATCTGGAGGAGTGGCAAAACCTGAGCCAGGCTCCAGGCGCTGATAGATGAACTGAAATGAGGAGCAGCCCCATTTTCCTCTTCTTTTCTTCCCATTTCCCCCTATGTACCTTCTCCCTGTTTTGTGTCAAACCGAGATATTGCCCAGGGGAATACTTATAAGAATGAAAAATACCAGCAAAGATTAGAATTTCTGCTCTTGTGCAGCTTCATCAGCATTTTCTAATTGTACAGCAATGATGATAATAAAAAGGCTGCCCTCTGCTCTCAGCTGTAATTTGGATAATCAGCTGAGAGCCATAATGAAACTGTCTGTGATTGCTTTCTGCTGGCTGCTAGTTCACAGAAACTCATTGTTGAGCAGAATTAAAAGTTATGGCTCCTACTACAGGGATCTGCTGGTGTGTTTCAGAGGCCCATGTGACTGGTATTTCTCTGTCATACTGCTTTCTTACAGGCAAAACTTGCATTAGAGCAAAGCGCTATAGGGACTTGAGCTTTTTCTGCTTTTTCTAGAAAGTTGTTCAGCATCAAGGTTGGCAGTGCCAAGTGATGCACATGAAGTGGATGTGCAGACACAGGGCGTTTTGGGGGTGGGAATGAGGTCTGTGGCCTTAAAATCGCTGAAAGCTTTGGAGTGTGGGGACAGCAGCAGGTGCTCCGCCGATAGTTGCAGCAGTGGACAGAGCAGGCCTCATTCCCGTGGGGTGGAAGTGTTGGAAGGGGATCGTGCTGGCAGGGCAGCTGCCTGGGCTCCTGCGTGAGGAGCTGCCTGCTGTCCCTCTGCAGCGGGGGCTCTGCCCTGCCCCGCGGGCAGCCTGCAGTGACATGTCAAGGTGTTTGCTGCCCTGTAGCGAGGGGGAAACAGATTTTACTGGCTCAGGGCATGAGCTAAGTCATGCCTTGAGCCACTACTCGTTTGGGGCCGGACACTGCTGGGGTGGTATGCGTGCATGAAGGCTCCAGAAGTGGTGTGGGGGGAGGGCAGCGTGTGCGCCTGCATTCAGGGGTGCTGAGCATGCCGGGCTGGCCACGGACCACGGGGTAATGGGCGTGCAGAGCCCCCTCCCCCGGTGGCTGCGTGCACCAGCTCCGGCGGAGGGCAGGGGGACGCTTCCGAAAAGTTGCCGTGCAGCACGGTGCCTGCGTGCCGCGGGAAGGACGGGGTCGTCCCCGTCGAGCGTTCCGTGCGCTCCCAGGGGTGCCGGCAGGGCGGGCGCCGCCTTCCAGGCACCCAGCCGCGTGGC
>VXAV01011344.1:83446-99151 GCA_013399715.1 Alectura lathami | reverse complement strand
CTGGGGCTGCCGCTGCTGCTGGGGCTGCCGGCGGCGGGGCGCGCCGCCTCCAAGGCGCCGGTGTGCCAGGAGATCACGGTGCCGATGTGCAAGGGCATCGGCTACAACCTCACCTACATGCCCAACCAGTTCAACCACGACACGCAGGACGAGGCCGGGCTGGAGGTGCACCAGTTCTGGCCGCTGGTGGAGATCCAGTGCTCCCCGGACCTGCGCTTCTTCCTCTGCAGCATGTACACCCCCATCTGCCTGCCCGACTACACCAAGCCGCTGCCCCCCTGCCGCTCCGTCTGTGAGCGGGCCAAGGCGGGCTGCTCACCCATCATGCAGCAGTACGGCTTCGCCTGGCCCGAGAGGATGAGCTGCGACAGCCTGCCGGTGCTGGGGGACGCCGAGGTGCTCTGCATGGGCTACAACCACACGGAGGCCACCACCCTGCCGCCCTTCTTCGGAAAGCCCACGCGCCCGGCCAAGGATGCGGCCAAAAGCCTGATGCCACTCGGCGGGCAGCGCCCCTCGGGGACTGACTGCGGCCGGACCTGCAAGTGCAAAGCGCCGATGGTCCCCATCTCCAAGGAGTCTCACCCGCTGTACAACCGTGTCAGGACGGGGCAGGTGCCCAACTGCGCCATGTCCTGCTACCAGCCCTACTTCACCCAGGATGAGAAGACCTTCACCACCTTCTGGATTGGCCTGTGGTCCATCCTCTGCTTCCTCTCCACCTCCACCACTGTGGCCACCTTCCTCATTGACATGGAGCGATTCAAGTACCCCGAGCGCCCCATCATCTTCCTCTCTGCCTGCTACCTCTTCGTCTCCGTGGGCTACATCGTGCGGCTGGTGGCAGGGCACGCCACTGTGGCTTGCGACCCTGAGCACCACCACATCCACTATGAGACCACGGGCCCTGCACTCTGCACCGTGGTCTTCCTGCTTCTCTACTTCTTCGGCATGGCCAGCTCCATCTGGTGGGTCATCCTATCCCTCACCTGGTTCCTGGCAGCCGGCATGAAGTGGGGCAACGAGGCCATCGCGAGCTACGCACAGTACTTCCACCTGGCCGCCTGGCTCATCCCCAGTGCCAAGGCCATCGCCGTGCTGGCACTTAGCTCTGTAGATGGGGACCCAGTTGCCGGGGTTTGCTACGTGGGCAACCAGAGCCTGGAGAACCTGCGAGGCTTCGTGCTGGCACCGCTGGTGGTTTATCTCTTCACCGGCAGCCTCTTCCTGCTTGCCGGTTTCGTCTCGCTGTTCCGCATCCGCAGCGTGATCAAGCAGGGCGGCACCAAGACCGACAAGCTGGAGAAGCTGATGATCCGCATTGGCATCTTCACCGTGCTCTACACTGTGCCCGCCACCATCGTCATTGCCTGCTACATCTACGAGCAGCACAACCGGGAGGCGTGGGAGCAGGCGCAGATCTGCTCCTGCCCAGGGGACCCCCAGCGCCCCAAGCCCGACTATGCCGTCTTCATGCTCAAGTACTTCATGTGCCTTGTGGTAGGCATCACTTCTGGCGTTTGGATCTGGTCCGGCAAAACTCTCGAGTCCTGGAGGCGCTTCACAGCACGCTGCTGCCAGCCCAGGAAGCCTGTGGGTGCCGCCGCATATGGTGAGGCCAGCCCGGCGCTGGCAGGCAGGACGGTGCTGCCCAGCATGGCCTCCTACCACAAGCAGGTCCCGCTGTCCCACGTGTGACCGGAGGGAGCCGGGGTGACCCCAGCCACAGAGGGAGGAGAGGGTTGCAAAGACCCTGTGCCGCAGCAGAGGGAGTGGCGGCAGAGCCACCCTGTGTCCTCGGCCCCGCCATGGTGGAGTGGTCCAGGACCAAGCACAGCCCCACGCTGGGCAAGCAAGAGGTGCCATTGGCAACGCAGGGACAGAGGCTGGAAGCCTGGCACTGCCGTGAGCTGGGACACTGCAAGGTGTTGCGCGGGTCGGTCGGGTGGCAGGCAGCCCTGCAGCCTCTGGGCAGGTTGTGCCGGTGCCGGGATGAGGGGGAGAGCTGGAGCTGGCAGGGCTGGTGATGGCCCCATCCCTGGTGGTGCCCGTCACCAAGCTCCTCGCCGGAGCTGGGGAGCATGCGAGGGGCTGGGAGAGCTGGCTGGGGGTGAGCCCTGCAATGCTGCACCTGCATCCAGTTGCCCCAGGCACAGCCACGTGTCACCGGGCAGAGGGTTGGGGGCCCTGGCACGGGACTTGGGCAGCAGGATGGGAGCGAGGCTGGGTCCTGGACCAGGAGGCAGGGAGTGAGCTGTGTGGGCACTGGCACACAGTGCCAGGAGGATGGGGCTTGGGGAGGACCTGCCAGCAGCCTGCGGGGCAGGCAGGGACAAGGCTCTGTTGCCCTAGTGAGCGCATGCCAGATCCCCAGCAGGGCTGGAGCTGGGCAGTGCTGGCTCCAGCACTTTGGGAAGGAGTCGGTGCTGCTCCACACCCCTGCACTGGGACGAGTTTCTGTTGTCTCCCCAGTGCTGTGCGGGCTGCCTGGGGTGAGGCGGTGGCCCCACGCCCTGCCCACACGCCTGGGCACAGTGCAGCGGCTGAGCATGGCACAGGCGCAGCGGTTGTGTCTCTGAAGTGGGGCGTGTGTGTGCAGGGTTTTAGAGGCAGACTGGCTGTTATGGGAAGCAGCTGGGTCTAGCAGCCGGCCGGCTCCAACCCTTCTCGCTGCTTTTTTGGAAGCTGTGCCTCTGTCAGACAGCGCCAGGCTCAGGAGTTAGCAGTTAATTCAGGAACAGTCAGCAGAGAGGTCGTACTCCCTTCCCCAGCACCGCACCACAAGCCTTTTTCTCGTCCTGGGGCTGGGCAGCAGCAGGGCAATGACAGAAGGGTGCGTGGCGTTAAGCCCCAGCGATGGCTGGGCTCCAGTTGGTAGGAAGTGGGGCCCTGTGTCAGCTCTGCTGAGCGAGGCAAGGTGGGTGGCAGCGAGGATGAGCTGCTGAGAGGTGGCTGCAGCTGGCTCCAGCCCCCTTGTGATAGCACCCAAGGGGTTTGGTCTTATTTCCCCTGCCCTAAATGAGGATCACGTACATAACCTCACAGAGATGTCTGGAGCCCTTTTGCCCTCCTTAAAGTGTGGCACCGTGACCTGACTGCTCGCTGGCTTTGCTCCTGCAGGGCTGCAAGTGTCCCAGGTTGTTCCCGACACCCTCGGAGCACTTCAGTCAAGGAGGTTTCCACCTTTTAAAACCAAAGCCTGGGAAGTGAGGGGACACTTGAGTGGCACATCTACTGCTAAAGGTGCTGCCAGGACATCGCATGCGTGTCCCTGTGGCCCTGCGCACATAGCAGCTGGCGGTGCCAGGACGGAGTGCTCCACAGGAACTTTTCCGATGCAGGTATCAGCACTCTTGCGACAGAGGCTGGCTCGCTCCAGCATGTTGCAGTACTTCACCTTGGACAGAATTGCACCACGTTCTGTTACAAACTGTAAATAGCTGTATTGTAGCCTGTTTTGTACATACTGCAGCCGTAGTGAACTTTGATACGGGTTTGGGACAGGTGTGTTCTCAGCAGCGGGCAGGTCAGGTGCAGACACTGTGGGTAGGCTCATGTTGTAATCCTGGGCATTAAATCGTTCTAACCTGATCCAATCCACGCCTCACTGGACTTGTCTCTTTCTATAGTGCCTTTTGTAGATACAGCTAAACACACACCATGCAATACAATGAACAAAACCATGTCAAAGGTGGCTTTTTTTTTTTTTTTTTTAAGTAAGTGTAACTGACTGTGTAAAGCGTTTTTTGAAAGAAAAGCAAAAAATCCAAGATCAGCTGCAAACTTGCCTATTGAAAAATGCAAGGCCATTTTCAGCTTTGGCCTGATGATGGTAGGTTGATACAATCAAGCTGTGTTTGAACCTGGCTTCTCTGTGACATGTTGCAGGCAGAGGGAGGGAGCAGTGTCCTGTACCCTGTATGCTGTGGGTAATTTACATGTTGTTTTCAAGTCTTTAGTTACTGATGCTGTTCAACTTTGTTTAAATAACTGTATTATATTTTGTGAAAAGCTGAAGAAATTTTATTCAAAGTATAGCGATTAGTTATTTATGAGGAAAAAAAAAAAAAAAAAGTGTGTTGTTTTCTTTGCTTCTGCTTGTGCTAGACTAATAATTACCACAAAACCTTACTGTGGGGAAAAGGGAGGAGTGTGCTGGAGGGCTGTGCCGGCCTCTTATCAGCAGGGATCGGGTGGGACTTGTAAGGCAACTGCAGGGATCGGCGCAGATGTGCGCTGGGCGCGCTGAGCCCCATGCAGCTCTGCCCCCAGGCCCGTGGCAGCAGCCCACCCTGCTCTGAGGCGGGTTCAGTGTGCAGGGGCAGACTTCTGCCCCTTCTGGCAGCGGGCACTGCCCATGGCTTTGCTGACTGCGCTTCCCCCAACGGTCCAAGGTCGCACCTTGCTGGTGGCAGAGAGTTAACGATCAACTTTTATTGGTGTTCTGCAGTTTGCACAGTATCCACCCCTCGCCCCGCACTGAAGTTAGGCACTGAGGAATTGCCCTTTGGTACTTACTAGGCCACGCAGATGACAGTTCTTAGCCAAGCAGGACGTCGCGTGCTGATTTAAGTGTTTGTGTTGCCATCTGCTGTGTTGGCAAGAGCATGCAGGGAGGACAGTAAGGGGTTAAGCTGGCTGTGCTGTGACTAATGATGCAGGACTCTGCTATCTAGTTAGGTGTGTAGGTACACACGGGTCCCACTAGATAGGATCTCTTACCTGGAAGCAGCATTCCAGCGCGCAGCGATAAAACTGACGGAGCCAGCAGCGCAGACTGACTCACCTGAGCCCTCTGTGCTGGGCCATCGGCCCGTACTTGAGCACAGCCAGCGGCCGAGCCTGCCCTGCACGGGCAGCTGCTGCAGGGCTGGGGTGGGCAAGCACCCCTCAGCACGAGGACTTATTTGGGAGCCAAAGGCACCCCTGCCTGCCTCTGGAAGTAGCACCTGGTTGGCAGCAGGGCTACCACCTCTGCCTCCCAGGAAGTGTCCATGTCCTCAGCACCTCATTAAACAGCGGTTTGGCAAAGCTGCCACCTCTAGACAGCGTTGTTGAGCAAGGGAAGGGCTGTTGACAAGCCACCTGCAGGGCTCTGCTCCTGCACCGCTGCATGCAGCCCACCCTGACGGTGCTGTGTCGCGCTTATGTGCTCCGTGGCCTTTTTGGCCTGCTCAGCCTACTGCGAGGCAGCCGCAGGCTTCCTTGGTGTCGAGCAGTGCAAATGCAGCAGGATTTCAGCCTCTCGCGTTGATGTGGGGAATGACAGTGTCTGACAGTACGGGGACCACGTGGCCATGCAGGTAGGCTTCTGTATCACAGGAGCAGAAGGTGACGTGGTGTGTTGTCCTAGAAATGCCTTGACCCCAAAAGCAGCCTGAGACTTCTACAGTACAGGTGCCCAGGGGCAGCCATGTTCTTTCGCTAGCTATTAAACTGTGTGTTAGTGCAACAGCGTACTGCGTTCACTGCTACAGTGGCACACAACGGTGCTTTTGCCACTTTCCCAGAGAATGCGTAGACAGTCAAGGCCTAAGCGATGCTGCACTACTGTGCTGTGGGAGGTGGCAGCTCAGGCCATGCGCAGCAGCCCTCCCAGTTCTGGGCTCTGAACCATCAGCTAACACCACCCGCTCAGCTGCCGGCCCCCTCTGCAAACTCTTGCCTAAATGGCTCTTGTGGCCTCTTGCTTGCTCAGGTTATTTGTGATGCCTATATTCTTGTCCAGAAGCAATGTGCTTGACATTTATGCCATCTCTGAAGTGCCTGTCCTCTTAACTGCCAAGCCCATGCTGAAGTAGTTCTCATAAAGTTCCCTTAGAAACAAAACGCACACAGTCCCCATACACAAAGGGAAAGGCATGTTTAATCCCAAGGGCATCACAAACAGCCCAGAAACACACCAGTGACGTGCTGCCCGTGTGGACCACTGACACACAATGCTCACATTTTTCTCGATGGGCCATGACACAGTTTGCCTAGACAACAGCTGTCTCCCACCAGTTGAGGAGTACCACCCAGGAACTGAAAGCAACCAAAGGTCACCTCACCTTAGTCAGAAACAAGTGTTCCTGCCACAAGCTACATCGTTCCTGTCATTGGTTGCTCTTCACAGGGAGCGGAGGTAGGTAACGCTCACTTTAATGCCAGCATACAAGTTATGATTCGATTTTTCATTTTGCCTTTGTAAGAAAAGTGCTGCCAACAAATAAAGTAGTGGAAGTTACAGGGTGTCTCCCCTGCCCCAGTAGACTCCGCTAAATGCGATTCCTTCTGAAATAACTAGTATTGCTGTTCTTCCCTTTAGCTGTGCTCAAGATTTCCTTCATACTGGTTACCTAAGAAATACTGTAGGTGTGTTTTCCAGGGTCTCTCCCATATGGACAAGAATGTTAAATGTCAAAGGGAATTGCTATTTTCCCATCTCTAAGGAGTCATGTTGTAGTTGAGCTCTATTTAGCATCTGCTGAACAGATCAAAATCCTATTGACAAAGTGCTTGGGCTAAGCTACAGAAAAATTAAAACCAGTTAAGGTTCCGGGGAAAATTAAGTTGTGAGCAGCAGGCTCCTGGAGAATAGATGCAGAAGCAGCTGTCAGTTTGAGTTGTCATTCACCTGCCAGCCAGGTCAGCAGGGAGAGCCTCCCACTCCTTTGGCAGAAAGGTAAGCGACTGCCACGAGCTGCTGCTGAGCACCTTAGCTCTGGATGGCTGCATTTGCAGAAGCCATGTGCCAGCCCACAGTGAAGTGAATGCAGACCGACCTCAGTAAGTAAAAGGCACCTGGCACTGCTAAGGGAAGGAAAGGTCCTTAGCAATTAGGTCACAAGTCAATCCAGAAGCTGGTCACTTGTAGCTTCCAATTTAGTGCTCCTCAAGGGAGGACTTAAAAACATCAAATTGCCACCAGACAGATTGGCCCTACTTAAAAGCCATTTAAGTGCAAAGAACCGGTCAGTAATTAGTTACTGGAGCAGCCCGAGTCAAATTCCAGACCCAAGCAACTTGGGAATAGCCAGGCAGCTACATAAGGCTTCTGCCACTCCTTCAGCAAAGGCCAGCTGCCAGCGCCCTGTCCCACGCTGCAGCCCAAGCAGCTCACAGTTGCCAAATGACTGCTGCTGCGAGCTCCTGAGACATTCCCAAGTAACTGCAGAGAAGAGGACAAGGGGCCTCCTCCATCCCCCATACCAGCCTTAATGCACACCACTGATTTTCTCCTCTTTTTCATACTTGAAAGAAGTTGCACAACACCAAATAGTAACGAGGGGGAATGGAATCAGACAACTGTACAGAACACACCGTTTACCTTGAACTTTAATTAAAATAGAGTTTATTAGCTTTTCTTTTAATACAAACATGAGAAAGGAAAACCACCTGAAGATGTAGCATTATTTCCAAAATTGAATTGTGATCAATACCTGAAGTGCCAAGTTCCATGGATTTGAGAGCCAGGGGCTGGCATATTTGCATTCCACAAGAGACTATACGCATCATTTGAACAGCTGAGTGCAGCCAGCTGATGATTACGCTCAGACACCCCACTCTCAGAAGCGCGTGGACTCGCTATTCAGTGTAAATTTCTGGACCTTGGCTAGAAGAGGAAGCGCACAGAAACTGTGCCATTTGGAGGGAGATCTGCTCCTAGGACAAACCGCCTAGAATCTGTTTGGATCCCAGAAGGGAAGATATTACAAAGACTTGTAACAGGAAGAGTCTAATAATACTTATCCTGTTTAGAGTTCAGTTTCAGAACCTGAAAGTAAGGGCCATTCCAAAGCCTCAGAAGGAACAAAATCCAAGCCTCAATAGCAGTTGCACAAGATAATTCACTTCGGAGGAGAGGGGGCAGGGGGCAAGGTTTTACAGAAATATTTTTGATAATTCTCAATTGAATACAATTTTTCAATCTACCTTGTTCGGTAGCCCAAGATTCTCAAACTCTTGAATTCTCTTATCATGAATTTAATTCCTCCCAGGAAACAAAAACTCAAGGAGAGCCAGGTGGATGCACAACGTCACCTTTAGGAGCTCCACTGTACATAGCACAAGTGATCTGCGGTAGAACTCGAGAAGCAGTGCTGCACACGTGCCATTCACCACTGCATTGCTACACTGTTTGGGATGGTGATGACGATTCCAGACCAACTTTCTCATTCAATGCCTCAGAAAAATATACAGATTGCGTCTCTTCCAGAGCAATAATAAGTATTAGAAAATGAGAGGAGCACCATAATTCACAAGAAATGCAGCATGGACCCTATATATTTCAACAATACATAACACCATCTCTCTGCCCCCAGTTAAAACATTCAAAGTCCTGTGACAATCTCTACTGGAGTGAAGTTGTTGGTGCAGAGTTGGGATTCCTTCCTGCTGTGCAGCTTCTTGGTTATGAACAGATCACCAATAATAGCAGCTTTTAGTAGCCAAACCAGGGAAAAACCATCAACACATCTATGCTATTGTTTTCAGCTCCAGAGTGGCTTTATACTTTGAAGAGTCCCATGTTCTGTTTTGTTTTTGTTAACACTGCATTGACCTGAAATACCAATGCAGTGAGACTCTGGATGACGGGGGAGAGAAGGGAAGAACATTGTAACTATAGTCATGTGGTTAGTGTTTAAATTCTAAAAATTTAAAACTACTTATTATTAAAAACCTCAAGAGTTCACAGCTATAGGCCTACATAGTAAGCAAACATCTGTGGGGAAAAGACGGAGAGAAATTTGTTTTTGCACCTCTGGATAAATTAAAAGGAGGAGAGAGTTGATTTGACAAAGGTCTTGTCTTTTGCACCAAGTATACTCCTCAAGCTCTGGGCTCCCTTGGCTAATTTTACCCCTCCTCTCCTCCTTTTGCTGGAAGACACCATCACCGCTGGCTTGTGTGCACGGAGTGGTGGCATTCCTCCGGTTCGTATGGATGCTGGTTCATGGTGCTGCACCCTTCCCTCTCCTCAGGAGAGGATGGCATTAGAACGGCGAATACCAACTAAATTATCAGCACTGAAAGATCGTCTCATAGCAGCTTTTGACAAGTCTTTGTATTTATCTTCACACAGCCGCGAGATAGCCTGGGTATCGTGTTCGGAAACAAACAGAAAAGTACACATTAGAGAAGTTGAGCATTTCAAGGAGGCTTTTAGGAGTGTCATGCCAACAGAGCGGGCACTCTGTAGCTGTGACACTACCAGCTTTTTTACCGAGAATGACAGTAAAGAACTACTACTTTGGAGGGAAAATACTAAGGGGGCCCCTCCTCATGCTAACAAGACCCCTATCCATCAGGAATTCCGACACTGATGTGAGTGTGGTTTCCCTGCCTGAACACCTCCATTCACACACCAGTCTCATGATCTGATGGAACACTTGGATCCATTTCAGACTTACAAGTTTATGCAAGTTATGTTCAAAATTGTACCTCGTAGCCAGGTCTGCTGTTTGGGTTTTTAACAGCACAAGAATGCACACAGCCACTTATGAGAGAAAAGGCTCAAGCTGAAATGGTTTCTGCTGCCTCAAGCACCTTGCCCTTGGTCACTCCTCAGTGCAAGTAGGCCTAGGAAGTGAAGGTGCCTTTACTTTCCGTACACCTTCTCTCTCAGCCTGCTCTTCGTACCCACGATCACTCACTCACATGATCAGGAAGGGAGGACAGCCCACTGCCCAATGGCACAGCAATAGCCAGGGCACTACTTAGCTCTAAAATGGGCAACACAGTATTTAACTGCTTTTTCAGCCACTTACCTCTGCTCTGCTTATTGAGCTAGTCAAGCAGCCTTTATTCTGGTCCAGCCTTTCTAGTATCAAGCCTAATTATTTCAATGCCTATGACACATGACTGTCTAGAAAATAATGTGTATCCTCCCCTGCAAAGTCTATTTCTGATTGGAGCTTTGAGACATGATCAGTGCAAATCAATAAGGATACCAGTAATAAAAGGCTGAAATGAATTTCAGTCCTGAACATTTACTTCCATTAATAATTTACCACCTATCACCAGATGAACTCTCAGAGTCCTGCAGTCAGCTACAAGCCTACACCTTCCCTTTAAGGCAGCACCCATTCAGCACAGCCCAGTGTTCTTGGAAGTTCAAAAGGTGAAAAAGCACTCTGAGCATGAATAAACTCCTAAGTGTATTTTAAAATAATTATTTACATTTATTTCTGCCGACCTTCTGGAGGCATGCATTTGGCTCAAGAGTGGCATTCTTTAAGACACTGGCTGTACATGCTCCTGGTGCAAGACCAGACAGACTCTCCATCCTGTTTTAATGCTACACATCAATCATAAGGCAACCCGTGCTGACATATTTAGCCCCAGTCACCCATATGTTGTAAATCAGTTTTCAGTCCCTGGACTACTAATTCACTGCTTCATACAGGCTCCTATCAGCTCCTTGTGTGCTTCTAACAGAAAGGCAGAATTAGAAAGTTTAGCAAATGGTTTAAACATTTATCACGTTTTAGAATTAAAAACCAAAGTGTCCCATGTACGTGCATTAGTAGGTGTGTTATGGCAAATCACACCCTGTACTGAAAACTACCCTGGTTCTAAATACCAAGCCCCCAAATGCTAGCAAAGGAGAAACAAAACAGGCTTACAACCTGTAAGTCATCCACTTATGCCACAGGCACTGAGCAGTTCAGTAAACAATTTCCTGTAGAATATGAACTGCCCTACAACCACATTTACAATTAGTGACAGTGTTAGCTTAAAGTGCAAGTAACCAGGGTGAGACAAAGCAGAAGAGCTGCATTGCTTAACTTTACATAGAGGAATTTGTGGGCATACCATACCTATCATTCCAAAGGACCTGCAGGGATCACACGTATTCCCAAAGTTCAACCACTTCTGGGATTAAATTAAAAACTGGCACTTGGCAGAATTATTGGGGGGGGACAATAGAACAATGTAAGCTGAGAATTGCACAGAACTCCCCTCTTGGCATGGGGTATCAGTGTACACAGGGCCTGCATTACTGCCTTTGTTGACAGGTCAACAAAAACAACATAGGTGGTCATCAGTTAAACCTGGACATTAATCCAACAGGAAATTTTGCCTGGAAACCCAGGTACTCTCACAACACATACATCCACCAACTAGGAAGAAAGTCTGACACTGCAGGAGTACTTTAAAACGAAGCCTCCGTATTAAAGGACGCTGTGGGGACTTGCAGCAGGGCAGCCTTCTCCATTTTGCAAAATAAGGCCAGTAATCTGTCTTTACCCTCCTCTGGACATGCTGAAGTATTCCTAAGAAGCAGTCGGTCTAAAAGTTTGTCTTAAAACATTTGTTTGGAAAGGTGAGGTTCTAAAGATTGTGAGAAGAAACATTATTTCTGCAGCTGTCCCCCTAACAAATGGTTTATTAAACCATGAGAGCAGTAAGAACACTCCCTCTAAATCTAAAAGCAGCTGTGCAGTGGGATGCAGTGGGAAACCCTCAGCTGGCGGTATTTAGAAAGGTCCAAGTGTGACTGTCTCTAGGTGCCTGGAATACAGACTGTGACCAGGGAAGGACAGACAATCCATTACGTATGACACTAATCCTTTCAATCTTCAGTAGCCTAGCTGAACTATGGTTCCCAAAATAGCATCCATTTTATTTAGCGATCTGCTGGACTTCCACAATCTCTGTCCCTCCTTCCTTGGGATACTAACTTAGCCTAGGCATGGTTTTAGAAGCGCTAGCTGCAGCTATAAAGGGGTTAAATTAGTTTGTAATACACAAATCTAAAAGCTTTTTAGGTTGTCTAACTGCCACTTAATGTGATTAGCAACAGATGCTCTTACTGCACATACACACACAGACAGAGATCCCCGCTCAGCCAACCTCAGCCCATTACCTCCAGTTTCTGTGCTCGCTCTTTACTAAGAGGCTCCAGCAGAAAGCTCAGGTTATTGTCATCTGCTAGGGAGCGAAGATCGAAGTAGTATTTGGCGTAAACACTGGCAGGAACATTGATATTAAACTGCAGTAGCTCCAAGAAGTGTCTTTCCATCTCATTCCTAAGAGGCGTGAGGGACAGAAAACAAAGGAAAAAGGATTGTTTTAGCTGGCAGGAAATACTGAAGAGACCTCTAGCTTGCTTTTAAAACCAGCAACTTTGAAACAGTCATTGAGAGGCCTGCATTATTAACTTCAAGAGACAGTTCATTCACTGCTGCTCGAAACAAGGTGCAGCTTTTGAGTCCTGGCACCTTCGGTTAGGAGAGAAAGGTAGTGCCCTGTCGCGCGCTCGCCGGGCTGACCAGGAGGCTCATTCTTCAGAGTTCCATTAGTGCAGCTGTACAATTCATGCGCCATTCTCACTCTCTCGCACGGCCCCACACTATAGTGATCAGATGAAAGGAATGATGTATGCTGTTTATTAGCTCTGAAGAACTTGCAGACATTTTCACCAGGCTGATAACAGGAAGGGGGTTTATTGAAGTAGAGGCGGACTAACAAAAGGAGTAGGCAGATCACCACGGCAACAAATGGATCTATGAAGAGCTGCTGCTATTATCTCACAGAAAAAAGCCTCTTGAAGCAACATGGTTTCATCTCCAATAAATAAATAAATAAGCAGCATTAGGTGGGAGAAGGAATTTTCTCCTCAATAGCATTAGGCAGGATAACAAAGTACCATGTCAAAGGGCACTGTCCGGTTTTTACTCACCCGTCTGTTTTCACTGGGCAAAATATTTGGAGGAAAGGGGGGAAAGAGCTGTGACATAAAAAGGCTGTTTCAACTACTGTACTGTGGCCAAGTAAAAATCAGATGTTCTACAGAGGAAAAACTTTTTTTTTTTTAAATAAACAAATCAACCTGGAAGAAATGGGTGGTACCCAAACCAAGCAATTCAGCTCAACACTCACTCAGTGATTGTTCCCTCTGGTAACAGACCTTTATCTACAGAACCTAGCAGCTCTGCAAGTCAGCTGTAAATTCACTAGGAAATAAGTTGCACATCCAGTGCCAAGGCTGTTCTTGCTTTTTGGGAGCTTTTAAAAAGATGTTTTACCTATTAGAGGGGAGGAATAAATCAAGGAATCATGCAGGTTGTGTCCTGTATTGGATGGTGGGTCTCCATATCAATAGGAGCTTTGTGCTTCCTTCTAGTATATGGACTTGAGCATCATTGAACCTAGTGCCAAAATTAATTTCCTGTTCATATGGTCATAAGCCTATAGAAATGTAAATCAGATAATGTTTTGATGATCAGCTGATCCTTGATTTATCCTGTGAATAAATGCTCTTCACTGCCTCTTTTGTACTCATGACACTAGTACATTTTAATTGTATAAAAATACAATTCTTCATTGGATTAACAAGTCTATTAATAGTGGTTTAAAACCTGGGAAAGCTTAATTCCCATGTGTGTTCTGTGCCTTATTTACAAACACATGTAGCCAAAAGAATGAACAGCATGTGTCCCCTTAACAAGCAATCACAGCAAGATTAACAGCTGCACAGTTCATTTTTCAGTGATTATGGATTCACCATCATCAAAGCAAGCAAGTTTTGACAAAGGATGACTTCCAAATATCAGTTTAATTTCCTTTGATTTTTTCCCCCATTAAGAATAAGTAAACAAAACCAAACCAAAAAGCCCTTTTCAGTTAAAAAAAAGTAAAAATAAAACAGAACAACTTGCTTTGGTCAAAGGAGAAAGGGCTTGTGGTGGAGCGAAAACTAAGATGAACATTATCCGTCTTCAGTAGGAGGAGGCTAAGGCTCCATTCTCATCTGCCAGTCACAAGGCCTGGCCCATGGATCCTTTACAAACTTTCGTACACAGGTACGTTCTCTAAGTGGCACAGACTGCTGCTGGCAGAGAGCTGTGAGGTGAGGCTGTGAAACGAGGATCGTTAAGCAGTAAGGAGAGCATGGGCTTGGTGGGGATGAGATGTAAGTGAACTCTGCCCTGCTGCAGCAGTGCAGGGCCTGGCTGCACACCCCCAGCCACCTTTGGAAAGGGGTTGGGCAGTTTCTGCCTATATCTAAATTCAAAAGCCTAGGCCGTTTCAAATTAGATGGGATTAAAAAAAAAATCTTCAAATTGGGGGAGAAAAATAAGCCTAAAATCTGCCTTTTTTTTTTTTCTTTACCACCACCACTGCTTTGAAAATGTAAGTACCAACAATTTCAGGAGCCCCAGCACTAGCAATAGGGAATAAACATCCTGCTTGTTACAGATATTTTCAGTGCTATCAGTTTGATTCGTCCCAAATAGGGCTAGAAGAAGAGACATCAAAAAGAGCAAGATGTATACTCCAGCACTCCTAGCATCGCTGACCCCACTTCAGCCATCTCAGAGTTATTTGCAGCAATGCTTCAAGTATGTTCCCCAGATAGATGAGCACTCTGAGCCAGGTTGAGTGAAGATGTATAAAATCACTAATTATGCTTTCCTGAAAGCGTGGCTGGCATAGTCCTGCTTTTAGAAACAAAGAGCTCCGAGGCAAGGGGTATGTATAAAACAACACTCCATGTTTGCTGTTGCTGTTCGCAAAGTGAAATAGTTTGAAAAGAAAAAAAAAATTTGAAAAAAGAAAAATTGTTTTGGTGCAGAAAACTCCCCCATTTTTAGATATTTCCTACCCCCTAAAAACTCAAGGAGGAGGATATTCCTCCTACTAGAGAGTCCTAGATAAATACTGTATTGTACACATTAGCTCTATGCTGAATGCAGGGAAGAAAGCTCAGGGCAAGAGCAGAGTCTCTCACATGCTGAGCCTACCAGTGCTGTGTCCAGACTGGCACCACCTCCGTTTGCTCCTGTACTTGAGCTGACTTCTGCTACACAGGTCTGGACACACAGCCAATCACAGCACAATTGTGTGATAAAACTCAAGAACACACAGAGCATTTCGTGAAGTTTAATAAGGCCAGAAAGAAGGACACTAAACTAACCGAGTATTTCTACCAGCGTGATTTTAAGGGAAATGCCAAGGGAAGGTAGCTAAAGAGTTGAAAACAGCGTTGACATCTCAATGCTCACAGAGAGAGAACTTCACAAGAGGGAATTTAAGAGAAAATCTTACAGGGCAAACGCACTCCCCATAAACACAGTTCCAGCCCGTAGTACTGGCCTGGAGCCACAAGGATGAATGACCATCCCCTGAACATCATCTGAAACTGCAGAATCTACAGGGCTCAAAGCTGAGTGCATCAGTAAAAAAGAGTGGATTCAAAGTTTTACTGAGACCTGTATCTGAGACAAGAAACAGCTCTACATAAACAAGCAGTGGTAAGATTAAGAATTTTCATCTCAGCATTGTAGGCAAGTCTAAGAACTCACCTGAGCAGCTGGATGCAAAACACACAACCACAGACATCAACAGAAATTACACCTGTCTGCCAGAACCATCAGCTAAGAATTCAGTCCTTGAAATATTTACGCCTTGGCTAGATGTAGGAGCAGATGCAAGTCTCAAGTTACAGCTTACCTCACAATTTCTCTAATTCTAGAGCAGAAAAGGCAGGGAATGAGTTGATTTTTCCCCCCCCCCCCCCAAAAAAAGACTTTTGATAAGACTTAAAAATTGGGCACTCCAGAGTTATGCCAACACAAATCAGCCAGTCCCACGGGAAAAAGAAGTTAAAGAAAACTTTGAAGTTACTCACTTCAGTAGTTAGAAATAAAGTCTCAAAGTCTCAAAGTTTAGCCAGGTTTCCCAGGTAAAAAAAAAAAAAAAAAAAAAAAAGTTTTG
>VXAV01011344.1:64013-79777 GCA_013399715.1 Alectura lathami | reverse complement strand
AAAAAGTCTTAACAAAGCATATTTTGTGCAGACAAGTCCACTGCAAAAACCGTTGTTCAGGGCAAAACACTCAGAACCAACTACGTACTGGCATCCTCTCACATTTCTGAGTACCCACTTCTGATGTTTACCTGCCTGACAGAAACCACCCAAATCAGATTTGCTAGCCACACTACTCATACAGGAGGTACAGATAGTTACACCACATTTTAAACGCACGCCTTCACTTGTGATTAGGAGACATTTATTGAAAACCATGGGCTAGTCACAACTCAAGTGCAAAGCTCTATTTGAAGTTGCTTATACTGTTGTAGAGACTCTGCTCATGTTTTAACTTTGTATCTCTTGCTGTCTATTGTAGGAGCTCTGTAAAACCAGCAAACTACAGAATGCCAGCACAACCCAAGGAGGCAGTCTCTGCTGAGTCAAGGAAGGCAACAGACTGAATCTTGACACTCCTGTGATGTGGCCAATTTCCCATTCTCGCAGTGACAGCGGGAATCCTGCCACCACAGAAGTCATCGCACACAAGCGCTGATCCATTGCCAGCTGTACAGTGGCACGAGTGCCAAAGGACAAGTGACATGCTAGATACCTGTTTGAAACCAGATCTGAAAGCAGCAAATCACCTTAGGTATCTCTGAACTCTAAACTGTTAAGACAGTAAAGCCTTCTGGGGCTGAGGCTGCTGTGCCTTCTTTCCCCTTCAAGCACCTCTCGGTTCTCACCTGGTATAGTCTATGTGAACAGGACGGTTTCTGTGGTACGCAACAGGTAAAACAGCCATTTCCGTTGGAGAACCACAGACTAAATAATGGTCAAACCCACCTACCCAGAGTAACAAATACACCAAGAAAAGGCAGGCAGGCTAGAACTGAAACCAAAGCCAGCAACATACTTTTATCCACAACTAGAGGGCAGACTAACACTGCTGGCAAGGAGCGAACAGTCCTACAAACTTTTCCTGAAACTTCATACAAAATGCATCTCAAGTTTTCCCAGATCTACAATTTGAAGGCTCTGAACTCCTCCCAGTACGCACTTTCAAACCCAAAGTGCTGACACACTTCTGTACTGGTTCAGGTTCTCAAGTGTATGACACCTAATCCCAGCTACAGCAACACATCAGCTCTGGAACGTAAACAAACAAACAAACAAAGAAACCACCTGCTTCAGCAGTCTGTAGTTGCCCAGACCTCTACACCCCTCCCATGACCAACCTGAACAAGCAGTGCTGTGCTCCTGTCACTCAGGTACATGGTGAGCTTCGGAACAGACACCATCACAAAACCCCAAACGAACATCGCAGCCTTACTAAGCCGCCTGCTGGTAACAACAGTTCTTACCACTTTATTGTGCTCCTAAGGTTAGGCTGACTGACCGTACTGTCATCTATAAATATTGTTGAGCACGAGCTGTATTTTTTCGTGAGCTGCCCTGGAGAAACCTGGGGGGAGAGAACAGGAACAGAAAATAAGTTCAAGAAGACAGATTCAGTAAGCTTTGGTTGGCCACACTGAATACTGGCTCCATAGCTGAAGTAGCGACGGAGAAGAGGTCTTTTTGGATGACTGCTCCTGGTGTGCAAGCCACCTCATGGCCATCAAGTTGCTTAGAATACCCTTCGGGTAAAGTAGGCTCGTAAGCCACCTCCTGTAACATACAGCTGTCTTCAGGTGAGTAATTTTCAGCAGAAATAGCGGCAGCTGAAGCAGCAAGTCCTCTGATGTTCTCAGTTCTCCTCCACTCCATTCTTGCCAGATCTGCTCTCAGTCTTTCCTCTCCATTACATATTTTCTTAGAATTCTCTTATTTTATACCATATTCTACACCTTTACATCTTCTGATTATCCAGCATCTCTCCTGTAAGAAGGCTTTTGCTTTTGGAGTTGTGTTTTATTGTTTTCTAAAATACAGTAAATCCCTCCCTAAAATTGCTCTCTTCGATCATGTTTTGCTTAGCATCAGGAATCTGGACATTAAGGACTATCATGTTCCATCACCTATCCTAACACTGTAGATTTAATACAATAAAATGGGAAAATTTATTCAAATAACCCCAAACCAGGCTTCCCTGAGCAGTTTTAGAGAATGCCTGAAACTCAGGCTAGAACATCACAACTGAGGGCAGGGTTTTAATCTAGCAATTGAAGATTCCTTAGTTTTGACATCACCTTTTTAAATGCTCAGTCAAAAAACTTGAAAGGCTTCCATATGAAAGTGCTGACAGCCTTCAAAACGCAGTGACTGCTTGAAACCTGCCAGCGAAAAGAACCCAATCACAGTTCACCTTGGTGCTGGCAGACTAAAGCTGGAATTGCAAGGGAGGAGCCAGCAGGGGGCAACCCCGTAATTGTATTAAACACAACTGTCTCCAAGTATTGCAGCCTCAGCAGTAACCTATCAGTGGGCACTTCTGCTGGACAGTACTTTAAACTTTGTTTTAGTGACTTCCATCCTTGGCCTTACTAGTCCAATTATTTTGTATCCACTCATAAAAAAATCTGAGAGATGGAATAATGTCCTTAGTAAGTTGTGCCTAGTGTGTGCAGAAGCAGCTCAGGGCACGTCCTCAGACTTCAAAGCTATCATTTGTTCATCGTTCTGCTTCATGCTGAATACATTTCATACAATCAGCCCTGTAGTGATGTTCAGACAGCAAGTTGTTTAAGACTTGTCATCTCAGCTAAGGAATTAATCCAGTTTAATCCTGTTTTAACTAGCAGCACAGGCAGTTTGACTTGTATTTTATGCTCCACTGTTTTGAAATATTTAAGGATATAACAGAATCCATTATTATTCTTTTGCCATCTGCCACTATGCTCTACAATACTGTGTCTGTTTATTTTTAAAGACAGGCAAAAAGAATTCAGTTTCACCTTGATAAGCAGGATTTACAAAGTATGCAGGACTGTGTGTATGTAGAACTCCTACAGCTGCTTCTCTGACTTATCTTTGTCTCAATACACCCATCACCTCAATGGTACACTGCCCCGAAGAGCTTCACTTACATGGTTGATGTGGTTACTCTTCCTCTTCTCTCGCACTAGAAAAACAGAGAAATAAACTTAAAAATTTCTGAAGTATAAAACCGATTTACATTCAATAAAGTCATCCTGTTAACCTAGTCTTCTGAAGTACATGAGCATTGAAGCTTCTGATTTGACTGCTAGGTCTCTGGAAAAGGAAATTTTGGTAAAAAAAATAAAAAATAAATAAAAGCTAGTTTGATCAAGCTAGTAAACTACCTACTACTGTTTGTTGTTTTCTTTGTAAATAAATCAAAGCCCATGATCCCGTAACATCTCAGTGAGAGAAAACTTTGGGATATTAATTCTACTCATTCTAGGAAAGGTTAACTAAAGAAGATCCAGTGAAATTAGAAAATAAATTCTTCTGCTTGACATGTTGATAAAAAATATCCTGTAAAGCTCAATTCATACAACTAACACAAACTCCAGAGAGTAGTTTAACAGTTACTAGGTCACCTAGCAGAGCATTTAAAAGCAATACTACCCTCAACAAGTGTGTTCTCCTGGTTTGTAAAGTTACTTGCATCAGGGCTTAAGGGCTGCAGAGTGAAGCCGTGCTACAATGTTCAAGCACGCCATCAGCATGCTAGTTGCAACTCAGCGCTGGCCTAAGAGGAGCCTGAAATTTGCAGGTCTGATCTCTCTCTGTCTGTTGGAAGATTGACATTTGGGCTTCCCCCAGAAAGAGGCCTGCGTTCCTTCGGTATCATCTCTTCTGGTGAATCGTGCTGTGCTCATTTCCACTGCTCAGAGATTGTCTGAGCCTTGTGAAGCTGACACAACCGACCGTCTTACTGCTTGCAGGAACAGCGTTAGCAGGACTGCCAGTGCAGGCCTGTCAGCACAATGCCACTCTCCTGTGACAAAGCTACTCCAAGGCAGAAGACACTGCAGCTTTCCATCAACACGATGCAACACTAGCTTAGAAAAAATGCTTCAAGCGAACAGACTGAGAAATGCACAGAAGCATTTTTCAAACAGTATCTTCAACTCCTTTTTTAGTTGCAGCTTCTAGTTTTAGTAATCTCAGAGTTGTTTTTTATTTAGGCAATACGAAAATCATAGAATGGCGTGGGTTGGAAGGGACCTCAGAGATCATCTAGTTCCAGCCCCCCTGCCGTGGACAGGGCTGCCAGCCACTAGCTCACGAGATCAAACTGCCCAGGAACCCATCCAGCCTGGCCTTGAACACAGCCAGGGATGGGGCAGCCACAGCTTCTCTGGGCAGCCTGTGCCAGCGCCTCACCGCTCTCTCAGGGAAGAATTTCTTCCTGATGTCCAACCTAAACCTCCCCTCTTTCAGTTTTAGCCCATTCCCCCTTGTCCTACCATTATCCACCCATGTAAAAAGTCGGTCCCCCTCCTGCCTGTAAGCTCCTTTCAAGTACTGGAAGGCCGCAATGAGGTCTCCCCGGAGCCTTCTCTTTCCCAAGCTGAACAGTCCCAACTCCCTCAACCTTTCCTCACAGGAGAGGTGCTCCAGCCCTCTGAGCATTTTGGTGGCCCTCCTCTGGACAAATGCCTCTACTTTTTTAAGTGCTTTGAACACATAGCTATAGTAATTGTTCACAGTTGACTTTCTGATTTAAATTAGGGATCTGCAAAGAAACTGAAAATCCCAATACATCCATGTAATTAAAAAAACAGGATTCAAAAACAATTATGCTGCTGAAACTATTCAAACAGTTTAAAACAACATATTCAAAAGCAACTGAAGATTGATGGCTTAGACTTACAATTCTTCACACAGAATTGTCCTTTAATTTTATTTTTTTAAAAAAAGTTTAATAGTCTTTGGCCATAAAAACAAACCAAACCAAAATAAAACCACCAAACCATCACTGCTTGAAGCTTGAGTTACATTTGCAAAATAAGAAAGCCTTGCTCCAAAATTTCCTGATATTTAAAGTTTTTCACAAGTGTTTTTAAATGTTCAGTAAGTAGCTATGAACAAATTTCTGTGTAAACATGGAAATTATCAGTCCAATGCTTTGAAAGAATTAATTCAAATGTTCCTGAGGTATATATCATTAAAATAGGCAATCACTGTTTCAGTTTTCCCCCATGCTTTTTTAATTGGAAAAACCCTTGGCTTACCATCTGTTTGAGACTTGCTCAGGAAAATTGTGCTTGCTCTGGGGTGATCAGATGGATTAGATTCCAAGGCTAAATCTGAAAGAGAAAGGACAAAAAAAGGGGAGACCATCAAAAGAAGACAATGATTACTGCAAAGTTTCTCATCCAGCCTTGAAACACTCAAGTACAGCGATGGAATCAAGACCAGAAAGGCACAGAATGGGCTCTCCAAAGCAAAATCTCTCTTTTGCCAAGGTAAATAAAAATCCAGCATTTTTCTCTCTGAAAAAAAGCCTGTGGACTTATTTCTGCTGCCATGCAACTCTGAAGTAGCATACAGTTTCCGTCAAAACAAAGTCTGGAAAGGTGGAGGGATGCGGAGCCTATGCTCAGTGGGAGGCAGAAAATTAGAACTTTACTGAGAGCATAAGTTAAAAACCCAGGCACTGCAGACCTCACTTTCACTCTGTCCTTCATGTATCCAGCTCATCAGTAACCAGCCTTTGTGGTCTTGTCAAAGAGCTTAATAAGTAACTTAGAGCGCTGACAAATATCAGAGCATGGACCTAACACCACTCTGTTCTCCTGGAATTTCAAGTAAGGCTCTGTACAGCTAATACACAGTCCCAGGAAAATCAAAATGATGGCTTTAATCCTTTGCCACGACGAACCAGTGGTGGCATCAGATGAGGATGTATTACTCCCTTAGATTAAGATAGAAGCGATTGCTAAAAAAGTTTGATGAAACTGAACATCGTGATGAATTTTTCATCTGCCTTAGCAGCTGTTTGTGCTGTCAGAGCTACAGATGCACCAACGTCTGTGAGCATACAAACAGAACCATCCTGCTAATACTGTGAACCTGGAAGGAGCAAACTCAGCACCTTACACTCAGATCTTCACGTATGCTGTTTATGCCATGCTAACCACAAAGCAAGCAAGCTCACGAACTGGCGCATCAGCGGCCCAAGGCAATACGCCAGTGTTTTCTTAAGGGTGTGACAACTGCAAATTATCTAGGAATAACCATCAACTTTTCATGAAAAAAAAAAAATCTTAAGAGCTTTTTATGCACTCAACCAACAGAGCTCTGGTTGAATAGCAGCCAGAGCATGCACAAGCTGCCTTGGTGCTGGAAGCCTTAAGCCTCAGCCGCGTGAATGCTCTGTGCCACCGCACCAACCATGGCACAGCCGCGGCCCTTGTGAGGCAGCAAGCGACCGTAGCCGTGATGGCGCGGGTATGCCCACGGCTTCTCGCTCCAGGCTCCCATTGGTGCACAACTCCAGTTTCTAATGTTAGCACTCTGTTAAAAGAAAGAAGACTGACACAAACCGAAGAATCCACTGATAATGGCAACTTTTCAACAAGTCTCTGGATTTGAGAAAGGCGTTATTCAGAAATGGAAGTATTCTACTAGAATACCAGATGACTGAAGTATTGTTGACAGGAATGTAAAATGCAGAATTCAAATACAGATGATTATTAGCACATCATGACATAAACAGAGGAAATCATTTGGAATTTACTTATTTACAGTTTAGCAGCAACTTCCAGAAGAAAAGGGTAAGACAGGTGAGAACAGACCTCAGGAGGTCTCTAGTCCATCCTCTTGCTCAAAGCAGTCAGCCGCACAGGGAACGAGGCTGCTTGGGGCTTTACCCGCACGAGTCTCAAAAACCTCCAGTGATTTCAAGGCTGGGAAAAAGCGTTTCCTTATACCCTGTTGGATCCTCTCATTTCAAATTATACCCTCCCGATGTCTCATCCCCCTGCCACGCACCACTGAGAAGAGCCTGGCTACGTCACCCCAGCGACTCCCCCGTAGGTTCCGACAGACTCTTGTTAGGTATGCCTACGGAATTCGGCCTTTCCTTCAGGCGAAACAAGCCCAGCTCTCTCAGCTTCTCTTCATCGGTCATGTGCTCCCGTCCCTGAGCATCCTGGTGGACCGAACTCCCCCCAGTTTATCAGCGTCTCTCTCTTGTCCTGGGGGCGTGAAGCTGGATGCAGTTCCCAATCAGCCTAGATATAGTCTAATAATAGCTGAGAAAAAGGGGACAATCACTTCTTTCGAACTACCTGCTCTGCTCACACAGGCCGGGCTGCTGCTGGCCTCCTTTCTGTGGGGGCACAGGGCTGGCTCAGGGTCAGCTTGCTGCCTGCCAGGAACTGGCTCCTTCTCACAGAGCCGCTCCCCTGCCAGCCAGTCCCAGCTGTGCTGCTGCTGGTTCTGGCCCCCAGGGCACACATTAGGTATATGGTTAAAGGCTCATCCTCTGCCCCTAGGTCCCTGGGGGACACAGCATTGACACAGTTGCACAAGGAAAATGTGACCTCCTGAACTCAAGCCAACCCACACTTTCGAAGAGAACAGAAGCAGGAGGAAAACAGACTTCAGTTCTACAGCAGTTCTGCCAGGCAACAAGATGCTATCTGCTGCACGAAGTGAGGCGTATTAGCACCCCTAACACACCAGATCCACAATATTACACAGCCAGGTAAGTTATGGTACTAATGAGCTCAAAATGCACCTTGCAGTTCCTGGTACAAAACGCTGCAACATGTGACCCAGACCAACCATAACCAGGCTGCTTATCCCAGAATAAGGGGGCATTAACAGAAGCAGCACAGCTGATTTGTCTTGCATGAGACCACAAAGAAACACAGATGCATTTTGTACACTGCCTCCCTGTAGCCTCCCCCTCCCTAAGCAACCAGAGAATTTCAGCCCTCCTGTCTGCGCTGCTCTCCCTGGACAATATTTTTCCATTGCTTGGAGAAAAGCAAGTCACATGGTTTGCTTTTCCCAGACTGGCAGTTTTGCTCATGAAATACCAGAAAGGAAGAGCAATACCACTGATGAAGGAAGCATAAGGCAAGAGGCAAACAGAGACGTGAGAACAGGCAAAATGCAATGAGAAACACAGCAAAAGAAAAAACACGCAAAGAGATTAATCCATCTGCAACCAACTGACCCACAACCAAGCATAATTCCTAATATTTCATCATGGTAGCACCTAGGTGTCTAAAACCAAGAGAGCTACATTGGAAGACATACGACAGAATGCTTAGGCTTCACAGGCAGCTAGCTGTGGTATGCCACGGGATGAACGGAAACAACGGGAATTACAGCATGCAGACACAGGACTGAAAGAAGTGACAGAAGCAACAGGATGACATGAAAAAGAAAAAACTCCAAAACATTTTAGTGGCTACCAACTTAGTAGAATTAGAACCATGCTCTTCTATCAGAACCTCACACTTAGTGAGGAAGAGGAGAGGAGGGATGACCCCCAGCAGAAATGCTGCCTGTAGGAGTGGCACAGCAATGTCATGCTGCAGTGGCCCTCCACCTCTCAGAACTGCGTATCAAAACCAGCTCCCCCCTATTTCTCCCCATCTCCCAGTGCCATTTACTCACGGGGTACTCTCAACCCTGCCAGACCAACCCTCTGTCTTGCATTAGAGCGCAGAGAAGCCTGAACTTGCTTTCCTCTCTCACCATTCTCATTTTAACAAATCCGTCTGGAGGGCAAGCGCACTGCAACACTCTCAGCTACCTCTGCTGCTGCTGCGCACTGACAAGGGCACACAGCCCCCTGCCGGGCAGACCGCATTACCTGTAAAAGCAAACCTCTGCTCTCAGCCCAAGTTCTTATGTCTCTTCCTCAACACAGAATTGACATGAAGAGTACTTTTACTCATCTATGTCAGACAAGAACGTGCGTGGGTTTTGGGAACTTGTAATGCTGGTTTATGCACTGTTTTACACACCTCCACAGGCATCTCTAACTATGAAGAGCAGGCTTTACACACTGCTTAATGTTACTTATATCATCTCATGAATAAAGCTGACAGCCAAAGATGTCGCTGTTACTAAGTAGCAGCCCTGCAAAGATTTCACTACTTTAGGGCACTGAAATACTGTATTTCCTATGGCAGTTTTATCCCCATCCCTTGCTTCACTATATAGCAATAACATTTTGATAGAGCACATATTTAAAGCATTAAATCATAAAGTCATCTCTTTGCTGTGAGTTGAGTTTCCTCCCTCGCTTGGTGGGTTGCTAGCTTTGACTAATGGCTGAGCTTCCCTTATTTCATCACCTCGCAGTGCATAAAATACATAAGTTACTTAACTCACAGTAAACATTTTCAAAGTAAAACCAATCAGACTAAAACATTTTCCCATACACTTCAGAAATTGGGATTTCTAGCAATAGCTTCATATAAAGTAATGTGCCCTTTAAAATTGTTATTCTATTTCTGTTCCCAAAAAAATCCTGTTACCTAAAAAAATCCTGGTTTCTAAATCCAGCAATCTTTGTTTATTCTGCACCAGGCATGCAGAACCAAGCACATGCAGGCTGTTTTTCATTTGCCTTCTCCTGTTAGTTATGTTAACCTACCCATTACACTCTCCACAGGTGGCTTCTTCCCCAGATTTGGGGATTCTGACCCGTTGATTATTCATCCTCAAAAAAATACACCTCTTTCATAAAGAGAGGGACTCAAAATATACATACAACCTGTTCCCAGACAGAACTCTATTTTGAGGGAAAATCTTGGTGAGGACATAATCACCTTAACCAATACTCACCGATGCATAGGTCCTCTAAAAACACCTCTAACTCCCTAGTGACCAAAGGAAACCAACTATTTATTTAAGAAGAAAAACAACCTACACAGCTGGTGCTTGTTCACCAAATGACAGAACAGTCACAGCTGGCAGGGGCCACTCAAGATCGTCCAGCCCAGCCCCCTGCTCAAGCAGGGGCAGCTGAAGCAGGCTGCCCGGGAGTGACTGTTGGGTTTTGAGCATCTCCCACAGGTGGAGGCTTCACAGCCCCTCTGGGCAACAGGATCCAGCCTTTGCCCACCCTCCTTGTTAGATGGTTATTTCTAAGGATCATGACTTTGGCATTTCTTAAACTGCAGGAGGACCCACGCTGCTGTGGCCGCCCCGTGCAGCCAACCCCAATGCGATCCCATTGCACGCAGCTCACAGCCACTGCCAGGGCAACATGACGACGGAGATCTACTCCACTGCATACAACATCTAGCCTTCCCGGACTGACAGAAGTCAGGTGAGCTTCCATGCGTTTCACTGTGCATCTGCGAGCGCTGGCCCTACTAGACATTTAAATAGCGTCGAGTTAAATAGCGATGCACAGATGCCTCTTCTTTTGTCCCTTCAAGTGAAAACATTCAGAGTTCTCTTCCGAAAACATGTTTTTCATTGTGAAAATCAAGTGCACATTTGAACTCTAACTGTAACGAAGACAAAACAAATAGATTCAGAAATCCCAAGAATAGCTTGTTGGCAAGGGTCTACAGACCCAAGGTCCTGGTTCTCAATGCTTGGTAGTGGTTTCTTCCTGCCTCACTGAGTAACTTTCTCCTTCCTCCTATATGTGGCAGAAACATTGTCAGAAGCCTTAACTTAATGTGATATGAATTTGGGAGGAGTAGGTTCTTTGCTTTTTGTTAGCTCATGCAAGAGTTAGTTCCCCTGTTAGTCAGCTTCTCGGTATGACCTCACCACACTGGAGAGAACAGATACTTCTGGCCACAAAATGTCTGTTGTGCCGCAACATCTACCCTGACAGACAGGATGAAAAAGAGCACGTCTCCTAAAAAAGCCAAAAGATGAGAGGGTCCTAGAGTTAAGTTACATGGAAACCACAGTAATTAAAAAAGCCAAGGTGAAAACGAATTCAGCTCCCGTAACTTTGAAAGTTTCATCAAAACCCTTAGGTTAGCTGTACATTTCCTTTCAGTATTCCCCATTTTATGGGGATCTCTCAGTTACAATAGCTGCCATACTGGAAGCCTGAAGAACCACACAAACAAAAACAGCGTATGTGTTCTGTAACATTTATTCTTAAAAACCTAAGGCTTCTGCAAATTTGCTAGCTGCAGCAATCTACAAGTTTTGGCAGCGAAAGAAATGGACAGAGGATTCCTGAGCTGTCAGTAGCATCCACCCATAAGAACACAGAGACATGGTGATGTTTTCTTCTATTCCCAGTTCCCAAATGCGCAGGGCAATTTCACCACTGCTCCTGAAGGACTTCTCAATCCCGTCATTCCTGCTACATGCACTTTTCAGGTCACTTCATGAAGGCCATGACATGGGGCATCTCAAGCCAGCAAGATGGAAGGTGTTCCAGGCTTGTAGAAGAGTCGATACTTTCACATCTGTAACTGCTACAAACACCTCCGTACTCAGCCCCTAGTCAGTAGTAGGAAAGAGACACTGAGAGTGCTTGGGTAAGAAGTGTGAGTGTAAATTATGTGGGGAAAAAAACAAAAAAAAAGCAGCTAATGTGAGAAAGAAGGGAGAAGGAATAACGGAACAGGGACTGGTTTTCATCCCCAACTTCATACATGTAATCTAAGTAGCAAACTGAACAGTTGCACAGGAAAAAGCTGATTCCTTGCATTCAAGTGTTTATGTGTGTGTGTGCACTTTTTTTTTTTTTAAATACACTCACTAACATTTTAACCAGGATTTAAGAAAAAAAAAAAACACCCACATGCTTTAAGGAAGTTGACACAACATAAAAGATTAACAAAATTTAAACCTTCTGCAGGAAAATTTATAGTCAAGTTATTGGTGAAATCACATCACAGATGAACAGACTCTTGGACACATGGATCATCTCCACCACTGTTAAGCAAGTGTGGCATGCAGACAACTTGAAGCTTGCCCCTTTCAGCGTGGCACAGCTTCTGGAGAGCCAGAGGTTGTTAAAAAAAAAAAAAAAAAGGTAGGCTCACAGGTGCTTGGAGAGCTCCGGCAAAGCCCACTCCACTTTCTTTTAACTCTCCTTCCCAAAGTCCCCTCACATCCAGCCTCCCCTCTCACCTCTGCAATTACCATATCCCACCCAACACCCGTGCTGGCCCTATTTGCTTTTCCCTCCCATTCGTTCGTGATCTTTTCCCTTCATTCTCCACCTCCCAGTTCTTCAGGGGAAGGTACCCCACGATTCTGTCCCATCAGATCAGCAAGGCAGCAACCCTCCCCTTTGTTCCTGTGAATCAGGCAAGTCTCTGGTCCCAGCTGCTGCACTCAGCAAACGGCAGTGGTGGAAGGAGATCCTATTTTCAAGTACAAATGAGAAAAGTCCGCCAAGGGAGGCCTTGTTCCAGTTTCAAAGTATCTATGAAAAACTAGATTTATGCCTAAATGCAGGGATCTGGCAAGAAAGTATCAACCATAAGAAGTTCTCCCTGAAATGACCAGACAAAAAGCACACACAAGAAGTCCCCAAATAAAGATTAGCTGACGCTCATTTGGAAAAACCAGTTATCAGCACAACGCAGCCCAAATTGAATGCTAAGATCAAAGCGCTGCTGCTTCTGAAAGCAGAGAGGAAAGCCTGGGTCAGTTCAGACGGCTCTGGACCGCAGCTTGCGCACAGAGGGAACGAACACAACGCTCAGCCAGCAGCGTGAGGCTCATGGTAGCTTTTGACATTCAGTGTTCGCAGAAGGCATGAACCTTTGGTGAAGAAACCACCAGTTCTCCAAGTTGCGTTTGTTTCACTTCATACAACCTGGCTCAGAACGTCAGGCCATAAATAAAGGCTTACCTCTCTTGCTGAGTAGCTTATAGCTCAGGAGTTCAGTAATAAAATACAAAGTAACTCTTCAAACGCTCTCTTAGCAACAAAACTGACAATCTCTTCCCATTTGAACCAACTTTTGTTGAAACATTACATTCTCAGTTTCACAGCGTGTTTCATCTGCTTCCCACTTACCCTTCCTTTTTTGTCTTACATAAAGATCACCTGTAACCTCCCCATTTTACGAAATGTACAAAATTTTCTTGTTCAATTCTGATTTTACACAGCCTAGGCAGTTCTGACTGGAAACCTGGAGCCAGCTGATCATCACAAACCCTACTGCATTCCCTGGGGAACACTTCAGATGAGGGCTTTTCAATTTTCAATATTCGTTTTCAGATTAATTTCTGTTAAGAAAAGCTTACCTAAAAAACGTTAATATCTGCTGGAAATTAAAACATAAACCAACTCGCCGTGTTTTAATTCCTGACCCTAGCACCCAACAATTAACCACTCTGCTTTAAGAGCTAGTTCACTAAAGAAATTCCTTTCACACTCAAATTTCAGGTAGCAGTTGGAGATGGGATGTATTTGGCAATTAGATGTAACCTAAGTATTGCGAATTTATGTCCTGTATTTCACACAGTAAGCTTGTCCTCTTCTACCCCCAAAATCAAATTAATGCCCAGAAATTAATGGTTACGAAACACAGTGCCCGTTAAGCAGTGTGCTGGACAAGTATCGGAATAATCCACGTTTAAGAGCATAGACCTGTGAGGATCATATTCCGCTCACTTCATAAGAAGAGGAGATGACACAAACAAATGTCCAAAGCACAGCTGGTAACTTCTGCATTCCTGATACAACCAAAACATTCAATTTCAGCAAAACAAGTGGAATAGGATTATGAGACACTTAACAGCAACAAACTTTAAAGACAGAAGTGTAAGGCATGAAGGGTCTCCATCACCTCTGGACGCAAGCTTCCTGATACACTTAGCTGCGCTCTTAGAAACTCCTAGAGCCGCACACCAGGAAATAGAAATAGTCAAGATGATGTTGATTTCTTTTTCCCTGTAGCTTTTTGGTTTTGTTTGCCCAAAGCATTCCATAAAAGTCCAGTTAATGGGGTCTCTCTCACTGAAGAGATTGGCAACTTAGCTAACCCAGCATACTGGGCATCAAAAAATTGTGGAAGTAGTATCTATCCCTGAAAGGAAACTGCTGGACCACCTACCTCTGCAGCGACAGACTCATGCTGCGTAGCAGTCAGCAGCACAGAAACACGCGGGTGCCTGCACGGCTTGGTATGCTGACAGCTTTCATATCCCAGAGCTAAGAGGGATAAGCACAGGTACCCGGTACGCGTAAGTGCTGCGTTTACAGGCTCAACATTTTCACAGAAGATCTTAAATTCAGCAGCCAGCAGTATCACTGACAAATTCCTTACAACGCCTGCTTTGTAAGGCTTGATTTCAGACCCTTCGCAAGCGATGTTTTACAATGTGCAACTGACCATGTCAATTTATTCAGTTAGCACTTCTTAACGTTTGGAATGCTCACCATACAGAATTGTATTTTCATAAAGATCTCGAACTTTGATACTTTTTGCAGCCCTAAACAGGTACATCAGCCAGAAAACAGCACACAAACAGCATTCACCATTTGTAGCAAGGTGTACTTTGGAGGCCACGCAATCGTGAACCGCACACCACGGTAAAAATGATCGTTAAAACCACCCCACACACAAACTACCCAAGCAGCTCTGATTTTAGGGTTACCTTCAGCCTCAAGACCAAAGTTTCCACAGCCACAGAAGTAAAGTTTCTGATAAACCGCTATTATCTTACTCCTGGACTATACACTTTTACTCATATCTCCAAACTAAAACAAAAACAAAACCAGTACTACTTCAAGGCAAATCCTGACATCTGGATGATTTCCAAATTAAGCCTAATTATTTAGCACTGCTGACACGATCACATACTAAGGATTGAATCAAATACAACCCTTATTCCTGAGCAGATTTATTTAGCTTAGGCATTTTTGCTTGGCTTATTAGAATCGTTAGAGTTTAGTTCCTTCTCGCTTAATGAGCACAGGAGAGCTCAGACATTTCTGCAGTATCTTCTTGCAAGAATACAGTTTTATTTCTCCCAATCGAGAAATGAAATTCCTCCTGCTATATTGCACAGCTGTCCTGAAGGAGATTGAAGGAGCTGACTGCTCTGTCTCATTGCTGTAACAGCTGAACCACAGCGCTGTGCAGAACTGGGCAACTTTAATAACTCCATTTCTGAAGGCTTTCTCACACTTCCGCAGCCAGTTTCTCTTCAGTTGCCAAAAATTTGTTTGCAACCTCAAGACGAGCACAGAGGGCCAGTGATAATTGTTACTGCACGCATCCCACACTAAAGATGTCAGACAGGTTATTTTTTTTTTTTTTCCAGGAGAATGTACTTCACATAGGTGTGGTTATAATTATGAAGAGGAATAGCAAAGCACTTGAACTAAGTTTTGAATACCATGAGCTACCGCGCTCTGCCGTATGCCCGCAGTATCACGTGGGCTGACAGACAGAGCACCCCGTACCTGTTGTCTCAGCGCCTCCGCCACAGCGCAGACCTGCAGGCACGGCTGAGGAGCAGCAGGTCCGCGTGACACCAGCACTTCAGGTACGGTGGAGAGAGCCGGCACAGCAACACGCCCTGCGCTTTGAGCTCCAGGAAAGCGAACCGCGAGCGTTAAGAGCTACACGAAGGCACCCCAGTGCAACGCGTCCACAGCTATAACCGAGCATCCTGCCCAGCTAGATTATAAAGCACCCGCGTCCAGCCACAATGATGTCATACGCACACAATCTCCGCAATCCATAATTCCCTTATTCCCCACACACCCTCTTCCTTCCTCCTGCTCAGCACAGATTGGAAGCGCGGCAGCTTTTGCTCGCTGCCGGGCGTTGCGGCCGCCTCGCGACCCCGCAGATCGGCACAGCCCACAGACACGCTTCCCCCAGCGGCGGCACCGGGGGCTCTCCCCCTCGCCCACCGGGGGGGGCTCTCCCCGCCGCCCACCGGGG
>VXAV01011344.1:10401-55308 GCA_013399715.1 Alectura lathami | reverse complement strand
CTGTCGGGGCAGGGCACTGGCCCTGCCGCTTGGAACATCTCGAAGGTCTGCTGATAAACCTCATCCTGGGGACACAGACCTCCCCAAACAGCTCTGCTCTGTCACGGGCCCAAGGCTGCAGGGTGTCGGCAGCAGAGCTGCCGCAGGCCTCCAGAGCCGCGTGCCGGCCGGGTGTGATCAGACACACAGCGGGTGTTTGCCCTGGCTACAAAAAGAAGGGCAGTCATTTCAGCAGACTCCCCCAAGTGGTGCGTGCGGCTGTTGGTCTTTTCCTGATGTCGGGTTTGACAGAACTTGCTCTGGAGAATGCTCCTTACCCCTAGTATTTCTGTAAAATACTGCACGTTAGATACAAGAGGTGCTACTACTTTCTCTTATGCTCTTCCCGATGGCATGCCAGCACTGGGCTGAAACCTTCTGAAACACTGCGCAACATACTCTGACACTTTGATCTGGATTTTTTCAATGTGGAGTTCATTCACCTGTGTCTGACATGCTGCCCAGCTTTTCCCTTCCAAATGCAGCTCTGTCTTACTCCTGTTGTGTTTGGGGATTCAGGAATCAATGTCACCATATCCGAATCATAGCCTCTGGGTTCTTTTTTCCTTTTGTCTTCCATAAAACTCATGGAAAGACCACCTGTGCACACAGGAAGCAGAGAAGGGCTGACCAAAGGCTTGCTGCTAACCTAAGTGCCTGACCCTTCCCGTAACCTTCTCCCTCCATGTAAATCAGAAATGCCGTGATTCAGTATGACTGAAATGAGCCCTGTGCTTAACTGGCCTTGTCTCCTGGCTCAGGCTGTTGTCCTGTCTGCTTATCTGGAGATGGGAGGCATTGATCTCAGGGATCGGTCTGTGATTGAGCTGGGAGCTGGAACTGGATTGCTGGGAATAGTGGCCACGCTGCTGGGTAAGGGTTTTTTTGTTTGCTTTAAGCAATTTACAACTGTAGTAAAACTGGCACTTTTACATCTACATGCAGAAGTTAATACCAAAGCCACACATGTGAACTGTGATGTACCCTGCCTGAGCCATCCTCCTTTCCTGTTAGCCTTCAGAGCCTGCTGTTATTCTAGCGATAGTGCCACCGCAGTTGGTTTGTGGTGGGACCTTCCTGAGGCTGATGCCTGTTACCATGGTAGTCTGCTCCACAGCACTGAGTTCTGCAGCTGTCCTCCTCCAGGGAGCGAGAGCTGTGCTCACTGCCTTCTACTTCTCCTAAAATGCAGTACAGAGAAAGCTACAGACAGAAACCACTGTCTGTGCTTGTGTAAGCCACATTAGACTATCTTGCAGACAGGGAAACCAAGGTCTGGAGAAGTGAATTGCCTCAGATCTGTCTGTGGCTGAGGCAGGGACTGGGTACTGGGTTAAATTTGTGCTGTCACAGATTATCACTGTAATTCAAAGCTCTAGTGACAGTGGAAGGTGCCTGTTTAAGTAATAAAACAAAGCAGTTTGACAAAATGCCATGCAAAATCACACAGGCATGCATTTTGTCTTCCCTATGAAACAGGCTCTCCAGCTGCCTCTCTTCTACTGAGTAAGTGAGGAATCAGAGCAGGTTAATTGTAACAATCCTTTTAACATTGTCGTCACCTATCAGAAAGCAACTACTCCTGTACATTGAGAAAAAGCTCCAGAAAACTTTTTTGTTTAACTCAACTTAATCTTCATGGGGAATATATATTCTTAATATATGATGAAGAACAGGATGTGTATAGACAGTGAGCTTTCTGCTTGTTTTGTTCTTCTGTTTTTAATCAAGCAGCTCAGGGGAGTTATTAATCTTTAACAGGATTGCTTGACCTAAAGCATTGTATTCCAAATGCTCTATTTATGACATCAACTACTTGTCTGAGATATATACTCCCGTACCACTTAGGTGCTCGTGTTACCATCACAGACAGGGAGGCAGCGCTGGAGTTCCTGGAGTCAAACGTACGGGCTAACTTACCTTCTGAACTACACTCAAGAGCTGTGGTGAAGGAGCTGACTTGGGGGAAAGACCTAGCTAACTTCCCTCCGGGGGCTTTTGATGTCGTCCTGGGTGCAGACATCATTTACCTGGAAGAAACTTTCACGGAACTGCTTCAGACATTGGAGCACCTCTGCTCAGAGCAAACTGTGATTCTTCTGTCCTGCCGTATCCGCTACGAACGGGATAACAACTTCTTGAAGATGCTGAGAGGTCATTTCTCTGTATATGAGGTCCACTATGATTCCAGTAAGGATGTTCACATCTACAAAGCACAGAGGCACAGTCACAAGGATGACTTTTGACTCTATACTTTGTTAATAAGCCACTGATCCTGTTCAAACTTCCCCTTGTTTCTATTAAACACAGTTGTTCCTAAGCATATAATTACAGAGGTTGTGTTATTTCACTGGCTTCTTCTTCCACTCAGTCTGACGCAGCTGGAATTGCACCTACCTGCCTTCTGTGTATTTAATTTCTGCTTCATTCCTCAGTAAGAAATGTATGAAGTCTTCCACTGATATTTATCAAGTGTAATTTTTGAATCTGATTTAAGTTGCAGAAATCTTCATGCATAAAAAATGTCATCAAAAGATTTGTTGTTTAAAACCAACAATTTCTGTGGGAAATTTAGGTTAGGGATTAGATAAGGTGAGATTTTTCTGCTTTACCACTTCTTCAAATTTAGAAAAGTAGAAATGGAAGAAATATAAACTAAGGCTTAACTCTTTAAACCTTCTGCATCTTTAAAGCTGCGGTAAAAGAAGCCATTCAAAAGGCAAAACCAATAAAGGCAGATGCCATAAATTTGTTCTATTGCTGCTGCTGCTGAATTGAAGAGGCACAAGGAAACAAAGAACAAGTAAGCCAACTTAGTGGTGTTTGTGTCTGACTTGCAAGTGTGGAGGCTATACCTGCAGTACTGAAGCAGTCTGCTTCCATCAAACTTCCAACTGAAGAGATGCAGAGGGTCTGCCATCCAGAAGTGACATGCAGACTGTAATCTCGAAACAGCACATTTGTCGTTACAGCTCCATGGACGAGGCCATGGAGGTCTTGTGTTTCATCACTGAAGAGTCTGTTGCCTGTTTTCCGCTGAAGTTTTCTGTCTGGCTCTGAACCCGGCCTGAGGGCGGATGCTTTGTAAAACGCTTGCTTACAACGGTATACTTAGAAGCCACACGGTGTCACTAAAGCAGTACTTACACAGCTTGCTGGGACTGCAGTCTGAAACTAGTGTTGAAGTCTTTTGAGGGAATACAGCACCTTTAATTAAAAGCAGAACATGGTATGAGCTTTAACGTGCCAGTCATTGCCTCTTCTGTCCTACCTACTGGGTGAGCAACATCTGGAAAAAATTCATAGGCTCTCCCAGCTCTTTTTCTGGCAGTAGGTTTTGGAATGTGACTCAAGTTCTCACCACTCCTCTTCCTTCTCCTCCCCACTGGTGCTTCCTTCTCTCTCAGCTCATCTGTGGTCACTGCATGTTTAGGTTCCCCTGGGGCTGGAGCTGGCAGAAAGCAGAGTGCTGCTTCTTGTGCCTAGTTGTGCACGTGACTTGGCCGGTGGGGAAGCTCTGCTACCTGGCTGTGCTCAGCCCTTGCAAGTGGCTGCAGCTTGCAGTGCTGCTTAGAAGGAACCTGCTTAAAAAGCCTACTTAAACAGCACAGAATAAAGCCTAGCGTATCAACCTGCATGCTGTTAAAAAGGAGTCTTTGCTCCAGGCCTTGCTTTGACAACAGAAGATCTGAATTTTAAACAAACCAATTCAATTGCATCGCTTTCTAATTGTTTAGCAGCTCTGTGTGTTTTCCTGTAGTTGCTTTTACAGCCAGTAGCCTTGCTGAGAGCAGGCACGCAGCAGAGAGATCAGCCTTTACTTCTTCTGGAGTCAGGAGTGAGCCACGCCACATGTGCAGGACAGGAGGAATTGCCCAGTAAGCGCTGACAGCAGCTCTCTGCAACAACACCTGCAGGCCCGAGGATACAAGAAAGCAAACTCTGGTGTCCTGACTGGTCGGTCCTAGGTGAGCTTCTGATCTGGAACGAGATGATGCATGTGAATGCCTCAGCAGCTGTGCGGCAGTTATGCCAACACCCTGCCTAAGCACTTTCTGTCACACTGCTCATCCTAGAACTCGGGAAATCAGTGTGATTCTCTTCTGTGTGATTCCACTGCAATGGTCCTGTTCTGTAACATGATGTAAACTCACCTGGATGGAGGACATGTTTGTGCATCTGTCCCTCAGCAGGGAGGCAGTGCGTGAACAGACCCCTGAGAGAAAAAGCACTCACCCTAGGGAGAGGATCCAAGACACAGGGAAGTGACCAGATAGATGTGAACATACTGTGAATTTCTGCAGCCATTCCTGCAACATGCCATTCTGTGAGGGAACAAACTTTTCTGAAATGTCATTGTGAAACTGGTATCTTATTAATATGCAGACTTGAGTATGAAATTCAGCTCTGTATCTTACGGACAAAGAGCTTCAAGGTCCCTCAGTATCAGAGGAATCAGGATTACCAGCTGACCCACTGACTGCAGAGGGACCTGTGTTACCCAATTCTTTCAGTGTGAAATTCAGACAAACTGCATTTTTATCTTACAAACCAACCTGTTTGGGATTCTCCCTCATTACAGAGATGTAGATTTTGTAAACAAGTATAGGAATCACATTATATGAAAATGCTTCATCCCAGCCATAATGAGCTGGTCTTTCTTCTTTCCCTTGATTTCACTAGAGATGCGTGTGCATCAGTGCTGAATTTGTTCTGGCTTTGATCTGAGAGGTTTGATCCAGCCTTGCAGGTTACATAATCAAGCTAGGATCTTTGCAGTGTTTGCTGCCTTCTCTTCTGTTCTTAAAATCAGTACTCCATGGCTTAGAGGAATGCTCAAAAGTGGGAAAGACAACATATTTAAATAGTGAAAGGAAAAAAAACTCTTTCACACATTATTGAACAACAGAACTAATTGCCACCTGAACAGATACAAGAAAGCAAGTTTAAAGTAAGTATCAGAAATGGAAGAGAATCTTTGTTTTCAGGATTTAACTTCTCATTATTTAATTAAATTTAGTTAAGATTTAAAACCATTCAATTTGGGAAAATTAGCTCATGAATACTTACAGCAGGCCACAGATGATGAGAGGAGACCATCGTCTGCTTAAGATGTGCCTTTTCCCACATTCCTATCTAGCTTTGCCCCTGAGTTAGCGTAAATGGAACATCCTGCTCAAAAAAGAGACTTTTTAAAGTTTTTTTAAAGCATGTTTATGTGACTGCACATAAATGTTTGTGTAAAAAGGGAGTTATGACAGTTTATACCACAGAGGTTACAGTAAGAAAAAGCACTTCTTTATGACAATAATTCACAAATTCACAAGAATCACTTTAATATACAAAGCAATTACTACCATTCTGAAACACAAAGCAGCTAATATGTACATAGTGTTAATAAAATGCATTATAACCCAGTACAATTTTTTTTTTTAAACACAGATAAAGCACAAAAAAATAAGTAAAAAAAAAAAAAAAACAAAACAAACGCAACAGGGATGTTCCTAGCTTTCTGGGGAAATGTAAATAAAAATTTATTTTCCCCCAGCAATGGATTTTCATTTAGTCTTTTAACTTCCACAGGTATGTGGGAGTCGAGCTCAAATACCCTGTTCTGTGCAGACATGGTTTGGGTCAAGAATCAGAAATGCAGATGAGGTGAACTTGCTCTTTCCAGCTTACATTACAAAGGGAGAACAATAACCCTTGCTCTGGAAGCTTCCCTGAAAAACACTGTTCCAAAACAATTTCAAATTATAAACCCAGATAACAAACAACTCATTTTTGAAGTGACCAACACAACCAATCTGTGGACAAGTCTGTGGAGGGGCTGGCTGCCAACTAGCACCTCTTTTTGCCCTGTTCCCCATCCCATCCCTAGAAGTCTGTATCAGCAGCACAGCATCAAATCTCATACAAACTCGTAGTTCTAGAATTTTTTAAACTTTATGTTTTAATATAAATAAATGTCATTACACACAAAAAAAATGGAGTGGCACCTGGATAAAAACACAACCTGTGGAGAGCATCCAAACATCCTCAGTTCTTACTGGCCCGAGGCCTGCCTTCCCCTTGGCCTCACTCAGCTATCCCCTAATTCAGAGAAAGACACCGCTGAGGCTGAGACTCAGCGAACCGACTGCTCCCCAGTAACGAGTACAGCAAACGCCCAGCCTATGGAGAGCGCTAACCGGGCGTTACTAGGGCCGTTCCCTGGCCCCTTCCCTGCCAGCACACAGCTCCTGAGGACAGCTGGCTTTTCCTTGCTGGTGAAAGTGACACCTAAGCCCACCATTGTGGACCGCAAGTCAAGAACTGCACTTGCAGCACCAGAACAGGTCAGTGTCTTCAATTTGTGCTACACAAACTCACCTGAGCCTCCTGGCAGGCCAGAGCTTAAATGCATGTAAAAAGTACATTCCAAGACAAAACACTTAAAATGCAAAACCCCTTTACCAACTGGATCTGGTCCCTTTTCGTAAAAGATGCACAGATTTAAGCCATATCCTTCCACAGACCTGAACCTGCCACAAACACACAGCAGGCGGGATTTCAGCACCCTGTTTCTTCGTATCAGTCCAGCTCCTCCCAGACTAAGCTTCACAATACATTCAGGTTTCTGCAAAATCAGAGTCTTTTACGGCTAGCAAATTCTAATGCTCAGGGAAATGAGTTCCCAGGCACAGTACAAGAGAACCATGAATGTACTGTATGCTTTCAAAGCCCGCTTACAGTGACAGATTTCAGGATTATAGCTAAATCATCATTGTTTCTGCAAAAGGAAGATAGCTGTGCTTTTTCCTTTTAAAGCAGGGTGACATGCTGCCAGTGCACCTTTAATTCCTGGTGTCAAAGAGTTGTAAAGCATTTTGATTTATTTTCTTGAAATGCGGCTTTTAAAATGTGCAGCCAAATCTCAAATTAAGAGGAAAAGAGTGACTGAGAGTTTAGCTTTCCTTCCAAACTGATCTCCCTTTCTCATTTGGGACTGCTGAACTAGTTGTATTCTATCTAAAAATAATTTCACACCCACCCTGTACCTACTGCTCTGAGACACCACACACTTAATTCTTTCCAATCTGCAGTACTCCAGCTTATAACTAATGCCATTTTGAAGCAATGCTTGCTGGAAGCCAGGTGCTCACCAGCAAGTTAAACTGGTGAAAGAGTCAACTGTTGTGGGGAGAGGAGTGAACTGTGTGCAGGCAGCAGGATTACAGCAATGAGGGCAGGGAGCTTCTTAAGCAAACCCTATTTTTCTCAATTTTTTTGATTTTTTTTTAATTATTATTATTATCATTTAAAAAGTGCACATTTTAATTAAACATTTACAAAGGATACTGTGTAACAAAAATAAATATATGACCTTTTGGTTAGATCATTGGCAAATGTGACATCACTAACCACCTTCAGGGTAAAAAAAAATGACAATAAAAACAGGGTCTTGGAAAACCAGTGACATCTCCTATGAATTGAATTGCCATAGAGTTGCAACCACTGATAATGAACTTCCTTTGATGCAGAGACTAGTCTTTAGCCCACAGAAAGCACTGGCTATCTGTCTAAAATAGTAATAATAAAAAGGCAGAGGCCAGTTTTTGCTAACAGATGACTACTTACAGCTGCTGCCCAGATTTAAAAACAAAACAGAACTGCAGCACAAATTTAGATCAGAAACTATCAGGGCTGTCTTTCCTTATTAAATCTGTAACTTTTTTTTTTTTTTCCTGAGCCTCTTAATGATTCCAAACATCCCACAATTTTTCTGATCACTGTAAAGTACCAGAGAACACAGTGGTCTGTGACACAAACACGACCTACAGAAGAGCCAGGACCTACAGGTGTCTGTACAGTCCTGACAATACGACAGGCTAAAATTGTGCTTTCACAACTTTGCAATTGTGAATGAAAGCAATGGTGCTGGCAACTATCCGATTCTGGTGAAATCACTGCTTAAATAAAAATGCATAGCCACTACCCTGGGAGAAACACAGAAGTCTTACCAGTGGTTCCTTCAAAAAACAACACCTTAACAACCTTTCCAATTGTTTTGCCTTTGATATATAGCTGCCAAAGAGAAAAAGCACAAAAGTGAATTATTCTGGGGGTGGTGGTTGTTGTAAAACAACCGTCTACATAATTTCAAACATCTCCATAAAAAAAAAATATAAAAACCAACTCACAAAAGCCATGAAAGATGAAATAAAATTCTTGAAAATGGATAACTGAGAAACAGCACAAAACAAATCAGCAATAAGCGCTAGAATAATGCAGCCCAGAGCTACTGGGGCAGGGGGAAGCTTTCACACACGCGCACACATCCACACGCACCCAGACACACACAGAAGTAAAAATTTTTTCTGACCTCCATATACTATAATACTCAGCATTCCTGACTTAAAAGCTCTCAGAGCTGTAGATTATATACTGTGTGTATATATATATATGTACATATATTATACATATGTATCTTCCAAGAATACCTAAATTAAAAGAGCACCTCTGACAATATCTCAACTGCCTGACTGGTGCTGTTGTTTTGCAAAATAATGACATTACAAAAATTATATTTCAAATCAATTCTTGTTTATTATGAACATAATGGATCTAGCCCTTTCTAACCCTCTCTTCAGGTAAAACAGGCTATCAGTTCGTGAAAACTCACAACTGTGAGATATAAAACTAACCTTCCCCCCCTGCCAGCACAACTGCCGCCCTGTTTCCAAATGGCGTTAGTTTATAGAAGCTGATCACCCAACCTCACTACTTGGTCAGTAACATGTGAATGAATGCCTGTATCATGTTCTTTCCCACTCTGGGTCACTATGAATAGTACGGCATGTACGGGTAACCCTAGCCAGCCCTGTACTTGGCCTAATACATTTTTGTCATAAAAAATTTCCATTAAAGAGATTCAAGTCCCTAAATCCTCAGCGCAGCATAAATAAAAGCAAAGATTCTTGCAGATGCCTACGTTCTTTAAAATAATGTTCTTTTTTTCTCAGTGAAATGTTGGTTGCTAATGCAGTCTTCAGTAACAACAGGACAGACTACTCGCAGACCACGCACAGACAAACCAGTAACGCAGTTCTCCTCTCACTGCCGCACAGGTTTGCTTCAACCATGTACAAGAAGAACAGCGTCCAGGCACTGCCTTAGGCTCCCTGCTCCATTCAGCTGCCAGGCTTTGTGCTGTCACTACCAGTGAGCGCCCACGACCCGCTAGAACAGCTCTCAGACCTCAGCTAGCCTCGTGGAGGTTCAGGATAAAACCCCAAGCTTTTGCAGACAGGTGGTTCTGCAAAAGAAACAGCCTTAATGCAGGCCTGTACAGCCTTCTACATGTTTCTCAAAGCTGGACGAACATTCCATGCAACTCTGCAAATTAGGCCATAATAAGCTTAAATACGTTACAAGAATTGCCCCTGCATTATCAACATTTCTACTTCTAGCGTTAGTTCTGAAGAACTGGTAACCGTCATAAACACGTGTATTTCCTGTCTTTAAGAATCAGACAGTTTTTAGGAAAGCAAGGCTGAGAATGTAGGGTCTTCTTTAAATTTGCATTGCTAAATGAATAAGTTCATCTTCCATTAAATAAAAACATGAAAATCAATTTCCTATGGCAGATAAAAATAGATCATTTATAAACCCCCTCAAAACTTAATTTGAAAATGAATTCTTTCATAATTCTGATACTTATGTTCTCCTATTTGAAATACGAACAATCTGAAATTATTGATAATTCTAGATTTAACAATAATGCTACAAGTTTAACCCTGCTCCTTTCAAAGTCTCTTGGAAACTGAATGCCCTCTCAAATGAGAAAACTACAACTTTTAATACTGCTTAGTTGTTTGAGACTCAACTGCCGAGAGTCTTGCAAATGTTCTCACAACATCACATTGATTGCATAACCTTGTAGAAATTCATGTTTGAAATTTATCTTAAAAACAGATAGAGTGAATAGGAAAAAATATTAGCTAATACTTTGCTAGGCAAGGCATTAGTACAGACCAGAGTCTTATTCATATGTCTCTATACATACAAGCTGGACCAGAGGCCCGAAGTAAACTTACTCCATCAAATGACCCAAGTTATTGTACGGAAACTGGCTGCAGAGGGCCAGTAAACAAACCGAGCATGATTCCTTTTGACACACAATGGAAGTCCTAATGCTGGGTACAGTGGGAAAGATCCTATTTCCTCAGTACGCACAAAAAATTTAGTCTTGCAAACGTCCGAGGCACGTAAGCAGTTTTACTTACATGAATTTACTTGCTAAATCTGATCCTTTGCATGAAAAAATCCTCCAAATAAATTAAGAATCTATTTAGCCTGGGCAAGTTGAAATAATTAATATTGTCCCTTGAGAAGCAAAAGCCTGCTGGAATATTCATGTTTGAAGTCCTCTTCAATATTTGTCCTGGCAGTAACCATACTGCAATTTAATTTATGAATGGAAGGCAGCCTCCAAGTCTGAAAAAGAATCTAGCAAACCAGAACAATGTTTCTACCAAGTTCAATCATCTCTATTACATAAGATAGTGGTAGGGAAACAGAAATACCTGATCACTTGAGAGGACCTGGGACAAACTATACTGTCATCAGGGGGTACATATGTGGAGTTGGCCCTACTTCAACTGCGTAGCTGTTCTGCACACACATAGGTGGTGCTTTCATGTGTTAGCCTTCTTACGTGACTGTTTTCAAAACGTCACTACTGTACCTTTTAAATTCTGATTCCTCTCCCATCCAAATTGCATTTGCCATCAATAACTTGGGACGTCGTTTTCTTTTTGTGCGTTCAGAATGCCGAACACACATGCACATGTATGCTTCAGGAAGCAACAACTGAACAGTGAAGCGCATTTCAATCCGTTTGTTTCTGAGGTATGGAGTTTCCACTAGTTTGGGAGGGATTAGTAATGCAGATGACATATCAGAACCCCTCCCAGGCTAGTTTAAAAAAGGTATTTCAACTCCACACCCAGAATATAACTGTGAAGTGTCTTTCATTTGGCATGCCACTTAGACATGTATTTTTATAGTTTAAAATGAGTATGATAAACCACTTTGGCAACCACTGCTTCTTCATTGCACCATGTGTGCTTCACATATGTGGCCCACAGCTGTCTGGGCCGAGAGGCTGGGGTAGTTCTGTCTCTAAGGCAATGGAAAGAGCTCAACACAAATTCTTGAAATCATTACAAAAGGACCCTCCCCCACAGCAACTTCCCAAGTGACCACCGTAACTCCTTGAAGAGGATGGGAGATGAGAAAGAAGCCTGTTCTTCTTCACGCTGAGATTACTTGATGATGAAAATAATCTTGTAGGGGGGAAGTGGAGGCAAGTATTTGAACATTCACAGTTTGATGCAAAGCACAGACGAAGTATATTCTGTAGTTGCTTCAGGCAGTTTTGCGCATAGAAAAAAAGAAATGTTTAGAAAATAAAAAGTTTAATTTGTCTTTCTGGGTATAGCCAGAACCAGTCTCTATCCCACCTGGACAAGTGAAAATGTGAATCCAAAATTAATCTGATTTGTGGCAGTAAAGGTCCTTAAGTGCTTTCAACTCCTCAATCAGTGTCTTGTTTTGGTTCTCAAGCACAGCCACTCGATTTTCTAGACATTTCACATACTCCTTTTTCTTCCTGCGACATTCACGTGCTGCCTCTCTGCAAAGCAAAAAAGGACATTCAAATCCAGAACAATTACTTGCAGACACTGGCTACTTAATTTTGCAGGTCAAGCCTTTATCTAACACCATCATCTTCAGAATATGCAGGTAATGTAAGAAACACAAGTTAGGAAACAAGTCTGAGTTCATAACAATTTCTCAAGATCCAAGGTTCATTTCAACATACAGATCCCAGTCTGTCAGCACCGATAAAAATCTGCCGCTGTGAGAAAATAATCCTACTCAATCATAAATTTCTGCTCGCAATATTTAACTTGGAGCTTTTAGAATGAGTAGAATGCTGCTGCAATAATTACATTGTTTTTATTATAATATATAGATGAATAATAAAAACATGGATACAAGGAATGTTCATCTGTTTATCTCATTATAGTCTCAACTCTTCCCTTTAGTGCAGTCCAATCGCATAATAATAGTCAGGATGTTCATTTTGCACTGGTGTGCAAAAAATGCACTGTGCTCAAATGTGCTCAAATAAGAAATCGTGACATAAACAGTCACTATAACAATGACCATTCTTTAGCCCTCATCTGCTGTGCAGAGAACATGGCACTATAAATGTGCTTGCCCTGTGAGAGTCAAACTGTTCAGGCTCTCCTGTAAAGACTGAGCTGCCTGCAAGTAACTCCGGGGGTAATACACTAAGAACACCACTGAAAAATAACCTCAAAAGTGCTAATGTGCAGCTGAGCATCCTGAAGGCAGAAACACAAAGGCAGAAGCTGTCCTGCAGAACAACAGTAATGGATCTGACTTGCAAAGTAAGCATGAGGCTAAATGCTGCAGGTGGACAGGAGTCCTTGTAGAGGGCTCTCCTCCTGCAACATGGAGGAGCAGGAGGAGTGAAACCAGTATGCTGTAGAAACATGTAACACACATGCTTGTTTGCCCTGAATTGCTACTTGGAAAGCAGAGCAGCTTCAAAAGGAGAATGAATGTCCCTTTATTGCAAATACTACATAAAGCGGTGGTAATGTCAGTGTTCTGGGAAATGAGAGGACACAACTGAACCCAGTTCGTCCTCTCGTTAGGTAAGCAGCATCTGTAGTACAAGGTAAAAAAGTGCCTGTTCCAGGATGTGCCTGGTAAGTCAACACTAAAAGCAACTTTTGAAATTCAGCTCCGTAAATGAGACAAAAGGAAGAAAATCTAACTTGTAAGCCCTGAAAAGACTCAGGTATCCACTGCTCACTCCAACAAATGCAATTTCACGTGCCTGCAGCACTTTGGTGGGCCATGTGCAACACGTAGAATTTTAAGTCATTTTGAGCTGCTACTTGTGTCACCAGAAGTTAACTACTGTGGGATCAGGAAAGCCTGATGCCTTCCAGTGGTGAGCTGCTAAGGTGCCTCCCTGGGTGGCAACTTTTTCTTTCTGTGATTTTGTGCCAGCCTGGGCCATGTATTAAGCCACCTCAAATCTGTGTGCACTAGTTACTCATTATGAACAGCTAGAGTTACACTGATTTACAAGACAGCTTTTAAAATGTAAAATTAACACACAGAAAATTTGCACAATAATATCTGTGAATATTGATGCAATAATCCTTCTGTGAGTACCACCTCCCCATCTGCCTTCTCTACAGCCTTCTCCCCTGCCTCTCTGTGAAGCCCAGATCTGCAAACACCTGTTAAGTAGGCAGGCTAAAAGCACCACATGCAACACGATATTGTTGCAAAACCTGTCAATTTAAGTCAAGTGGAGGTAATTTCCCATTGTCTTTTCTGGCTTTTCCAAACAGCAAAGCTTTCTTTTACTGGAGTAAGATTTCTGACTACATGAGAGGATTCAAAATGGTAATTAAATTTTTCTCAAATGCAGAGCCTGAAAGGGTGAACAATGACATTTACTCTTTACTGATAGCAGAAAAATAAAAAGGGGAAATAGGTGTGGTTCTGCACAGAAGAAAAAAACTTTTTAAGAAGTGAACTCTGTTCCTCAGCATTATTTACTTCTTCATTCAAACTACTCAAAGCAGCACTGGGTCTGCTCAGGCTTTCTGTTGTGTTCACAGCTTAAAAATCTACAGGAGGTAAATGCAACTGTATAATACTCCAGAATGACACACCAGGTCAACAGCACTTCCTGGGGCTTCTCCTCTACAGAGGGGAGGGAAGCGCTGCTGTTTTCCCAGTGTCACGGTGTAACATACAGGCTCAGATCTGTGGCCTGTGGAGGAAGCTCAAGCCTGGTGTGACGGATCAGCTCAGGCCCACCACTTCCCTCTCCCAAAGCAGCAGGCCTCAGGACCATCATGCCCAACTTCCCCCTGCTGTTCCCTTCCTTTACAGCCTCCACAAAGCCCCACCTCAGCAGGCTTCATTGCTCCTCCTCACACACTAACTCCTATGGGTCAAGTCTCCTCTCTTGCTCAGCCCCTGTGCTGCCAATACTGAGTTCACAAGACATCCAGAGGTGTAGCCACTCATTCAGCCTTCCCTTGAGTTTTTCTGCCTCCAGAGAATAAAACCCAAAGAGCAAGCAGCTAAAGAGAACAAAGGAGACAAGAGGAAAGGCACTCATAAAGAGTGTGAGTGGGCCAGTAGCAAAGGAGAACACATGCAGAAGGATAAGCTACAGATTCCATGAAAGAACGCTACATGAAAGTATTAACTCAAAAAAATCAGCTCACCTCAGTGTTCCTAACAACACATCTGCTGTCAAACAAGTCTCTCACCACTGACTCTTCTCCTTATGGCAACAACTAAGGGGAAGGGCTAATCTACACACCTCACAGCCTGAGTCTCATAGCCATAGGTTTCATAGTCAATACACAGCATTAGCAGATGTGCTTCTTTGCTTTGCACCTTTAATGACTAAGAAAGATCAGGAATCTTAGTGCTTAACACTCTAGTTCTATATGCCTGGAAAAAAAATACAAAGATGTAAATGTACATGCCTGTTCTTCATTAGACGCACTTCTCTCTTCCGTGCAGCCTCTTCTGCTGGCTGCGTTGGAAGTGCTGGAGATGACGCCATGACTACTCCAGGTGCAATGGTGCTGGTAGGGGCGGTGCGAATCTGGTATGTCTGCACGTCTCCTGAGGCAGCTGAAAGACCAGGAACACAGGGAACCATCATGTCAGATTGGTGACAGCACTGTTAAACATGGTGTGAAGAACACAGCCATCTATCCAACTGTGCATTCTGAGCTACAGTACGGGATGGATGACCATCACCTGGATCACTACTGCCATCTCTTGGTTTATTAACATATGTAGGGTTTGGGGTGTTTCTGCTGAAGTCTTCACTTATGCTTGGTAACTTGATTTGTCTGCTGTATTGCTGCACACTTCCCTCTGCTTCTTTGATTTTTGGGCAGTTTTAGCAGTTGTAAGAAAATGAAAGATGGCCAAATTTCTACCTGCAAAAGGAGAAACTACATACCTAAGTATCTGGGGCAGAAAAAGGGCTGTAGAAATATAGCATTTATTCCAACAATCGTGTGCAAATTAGGCACATAACTTTAATACTTCTCTAGAATGAAAAAGGTCTTGGATTTCTGTTGTTTGTTTGCTTTAATTCAGGAGTGTTATACTTGCCTGAACTCATAAAAAATATGATACCACCTAGAGAGATTGCACATGGTTAAAAACACAAAAACCAGGAAATTAATGCAATGATGGTATTTTTCACAGCTATGTATTTTCACTGGTGCCTGGACAACTCTCCACTGGATAACTTCAAATTATCCGCTTTAGAACCATAAAACCAGGGGTACAATTTTCTGCTATTTTAGTTATTTTTAATAAACCAAACCATGTATTTTAATAAAATTAATAACATTAATAAAATTTTTAAAAAAGCAACTTGGTCTAGGAGGTCTTGACCAAATGACATCTCAAGGCATTTTCCTAAAGTGTTCTATGATTCTAAGACTCAATGATTAAATATTTGGTACCCAGCTACAAACCCACAACAGAAAAGAATTATGACTTCTAATTGAAAAGGGGGAAAACTTACTAAAAAAAAAAATGTCCTTATGGAAAGAGCATATTAAACAACCTTCTTTCCTAACTTTCATGCTTTGCTTTAAACTTATTGCTGTTGCAGATGACTGTCTGGCAGAATTCAGAATTCTCAAGTGGAGAGTTGTATCGGTTTTTGTAGAACATGTAAAAAAAACCCATGTGGACAGAAATACAGCATGGAGAAACAATAATATATTGTTCTAAGAAGTAAACCCAAAATATCTATAAATGTTTCGATCTGAAGAGAAAAAAACATAGCCTCATCTGTGTCAAAGCTGTTAAATCTGTTTCCTGACACATTTGAGGGCATTAGGTTGGCAACTTGTATCTGTCTGCAGAAAATGTTTGTTATACAGAACGACTGGCTGTGAAGCCTCTCACCTTGTACCACAACTTGGTTGCTGGGTACAAGTATCTGTTGTCCATCTGTGGTCTGCGCATACTGTAGAATGGTGGTGCCAGGTTGTGTTGCAGCTGCATTGGTCATAGTCAACGTCTGGAGACCCTGTACTCCATCTGTGCCATTGTTAGACAACTGTATTGCTCCTCCTTGCGTAATAGCAACTGAAGACAAAGAAAAGAGATATAGTATTTAAGACACTAATTTACTCATTAACTTACAGTAATAAACCTAGATATAGAAGACTACTGGTCCAAGTTAAATCCTTTGAACCCTTATAAGCCCTCAAATCAGATACATGGCTTTCATGTACATTTAAAGAGACCCTACTTTGACAGTAAGGTTTTAATTTTTCCTGAGATTCGTATTTGGGGTGGGGGGGTGGACGACAAAACCCACAGCTTAAAATACAAATTAGTTTCTCTGACAAAACAACATCACACACAGCAGCTACAATCCTCCCCTGGGAAATACTTTTCATTTTATTAGTTAGTATTTTCTTCTTGGTTGGTTTAGGTCTTTTCCTTGCCTTTTTCTTCTCATCTGAAATTCCTCGCCTCTTCCATGCTTTACTCCCTTCAGTCTCCTCTGCTGCTACTGCTATCCATCTTGTGTTTCACTTTCTTCTTGCTTTGTCATTTTTTTCTTCTGATTGTCTCTCCCCTTCTCTACAACTTCCTCAGCACCTTCCTAGCAGTGTTTTCACTCACAGAGGTCCAGTTTCACACATTTTTCTTTCCTTCATGCAGTCTTTGTTGTTTTTTTCCTTTCTCTCCCTCAATTCTGTTATTCAGGTGTACTGAGATATCACTTCTCATTCCTACTTCCACAGAATTTCACTGTGTTCCTATATACAGACATACCAAAATCTCGGGTATCCGCATGACCAGTTTATTTTACAGTTACAGTAGGAAAGCAGAGTTAACCACATCAGTTTCAATAAAGTTAGGTAGGGTACTGTCAAAGTGGCTAAGGAGTAAACAGAGAAACAACATTTTACAGAGATTTTAAGAGAAATATGTGAACTGGGAGTTCTTCCTCCCACTTATACATTTAATACCGAGTTTGTTTGTGCAAGACAGCATGTGAGTTCTAGCTTTACTGCTGTATCCTCAATTCTTTAAGTCACAGAACTGTATCTATAAAATTTAATGAAAAAAAGACATTGAAAACACATAAACTTTCATTTACTACATGATTAAAACAAGCTTTCTGAAGTTCTTATTTTTTCAGGACTTTCTAAAAATGTAGTGGTAGACTAATGCTTTTCCTGTTACATAGGAAACAATTTACTGTGCCAGGATTGATAATCTGCCANACTTCATTAAACTCAGCCTCTTCCCAACAAAAAAAAAAAAAAAAAAAAAAAGAAACTTCTGAATTACTTAATCTGGTTCCTGCAGCATTATGGTTAACTTGTATTTTGCCTCAGGATGCACTAGCTGCACTAGCTGGCAAACAGTCCCAGGATGTTAAATGAACATTTCAAATGCTAACAAGAGGAATGTGTTTTAAAAGCATGGCCATCAAACAGTCAAATAAAGTAATCTTATTTTCCTCTCCTGCTTTATCCTAGCCCAAACAGTCATACAAGTAACAGTTTTCATCTTCTCATCCCCACTTACTAGCACCACTGAGAAATTCAGACTACATACTGTACTGCCCACTGCTGGTTTGGTAAATGGGAGTTGGCACCGTAACAGTGGCGATGGCAGGTGCTGCTGTTTCCTCTTCGGACTTTTCTTCTTCGATCCTTGGCACTCCTGGGGCGTCTGAGGACAAGTCATTCAAAATTTTTCTGGCAAAGACAGTGCGTTGTAAAGATTTTAATAAAAAGTGGGAAAAAAAAAGTCTTTTTGATACATAATTCTTGGGAAAACTGAGAAGTGCAGTGAGCCAGCAAGGCAAATATGGGTGCAGAATGAAAAACGCAGAGCTTCAAACTCTCATTGGAGAAGACTGTTCAAAGTGCTATGCACAGATGGGCAAGGCAGCCAGCAAAAACAGCACAGGCACTTCTCAACATGAGCTACAACAATTGCAACCTTCCCTTTTTCTTAAAAACATGTTTCTGCCTCATGCATTCTTATTTGTTTCCTGCTTTTACCCACAAAAGATTTGAAGAAAACAAAGTATGCAAAAAACGATCTCCTAATTTACATCAGGGGAACTGCTTTATTTCAGAGACCATAAAAGTCTCAGCCAGAGAGATGAGTATAAAGGAAGTCAGCAGAAATGCCTGTAAAGAGCAACCAGCTTATAATCAAACATCTGCCTGGGAGACAATGCTGAGTGTTTGAGTGCAGTCACACAACTACGTTTACAAGCTGTGAGATTAACATGGGTAAAGAAAAAAACAGTTTATTAACTACTTCCATGGGCTGATTATCCAAAGCCCCAAGAGGTGAAACATCCCAGCTCCAGGTCCTCTTGGCTGTGACCATACGACTGATGACAGCAGGTGCTTTCTTCAAATCTTTTGTGGGTGAAAGCAATTGCATCATTTAGACTGAGCACTGTCCCTAAGAGAGAGAACTGTCAAACCCTTTGTAGTGCCAGCACATTCTATTATGCCACTGCAAAATGCTGAGTGAAAGGGAACAATTTTTATAATTCTCCTCATCTGTTTTCCTGTGAACTGTCTCTAAAACTCAAAGTGTGACAAAGCAAACACAGTTGTAGTTCCCAAGCTCCAAGACAATACTTAAATAAGGCTCCTAAGGCTTTGGGAACCACAACATCTGCATGCAGCTATGTGGGGAGCCTGCTAAGCAACTTGACACACAGAGCTCTGCTGTTACTCTTTGCTGTCAACTCTGTGTGCATGCAGGAAGCCCAGCGTTGCACAAGCACTGCATTGTGCCATGTACCACTTGGGCAAATAACAAACTCCTGTCCAGAGAGTTTGCAATCTAGGTGTTAGACCAGAAAAACTAGTGGACAAAACAGGTTAAAAATACAGACAGAGCAGGCAGGATGAGGAAGAACAAAATCCAGGAAGCTCAAGATAGAAAAGAAGAAATAATAGCTCACCACTTTTTAAACCAGATATGATTTGATAGTTAAAATCTATCTTTGCCATCTAAAGATGGATTTAAAATAGAAGGTCAGCTGGCAGCTTTACAAGTACAAGAGATATGAACTGGCATGGAGAACACTTGATGAGTACCAGGGAGGAGGAGGTACAGCTCTGCAATTCTACGACCCTATCTGCACCAGTCTTGGGCCATTCACAGCAGCCTGGATAAAGCCAACGAGGAACTCACTACATCCTGCTGCAGTCTGGCTCAATCAGAAGGCTGGCCCAGAGGCTGAGATGTGCACACAAGCTTCACAACTCCTAAGTTTTGCAGAATCACCAGATCCATTGTGATCTGAGAGATACAGGAGGCTGTGGCATCAGTGTGGGCAACAGAGCTCATCCAAATGAGAAGTTCACATGCACGAGTCCCCCTCTTCTCCCTTCTGCTGTTTGTTTACTTAGCTCTGTTGTCTCACAATAATCAGCTATTCCTCCATACATCGTAAAAGTGTTTCACTGCAGAAGCAGACTGCAAGGAAGCCTGTGACAGCCTTAATGTTAGCAACACTGCTCCTCACAAATAAAAATATTTTCCCAGATCCGTTATGGCTAGGGATCTTCAGCAGTGATTTTCACTACCTTCAGCAGGACAGCCTTAAAGGCTCCCAGACAATGCAGAAATTAACCTGCAAATGCTTAAAAAAAAAATGGGTTACATATACTCAGGTTATAGTCTGGTTTATATTTCTAAGGCTATGCTCATAATGGAAAAGGAGGAGATGAATTTTCTGAAGCAGCAGAAATCCACTGGTCACTTTAAAACTGCTGAACTCCATAGGTGTTCCTTAAAGCTATTTTGCATGTTTTAAGAATGAAAAGTGAGATTTAGTACAGCCAGAAAAAGCTGTGCAAGGGCTTAACAAACAAAGTACCATGTACTAGATGTCTATCATCCATTAAACTCGAATCCTGACTTCTCAAATGTAAAATATAACTTTAAATGCAGTTTTGCTCATACAGAAATACTCTTTGAGCCACAGAGCACCATACTGAAAAACAATAGAGTTGATTACAGATTATACAGAAGTCACTTTCTTGCAAAGCTTCTGTGTATTTTATGTGTTAAGCATTTGTTAAAGCTATCTCTAAGGTACCTAGCACAACAATACCTCAATGTTTCACACGTTTTGTAATCAGCTTATTCTCAGCTCATTTCTGTCTTGAGTGTACCAGCTGAGGTTTCTTCCTCCTCCTCCTACTTGCTTATCTCTTTACAACCTACTCCATGGAAAGTCATTGCAGAGGAGAGATTTCAGTAAAATGGTAAATCTGAGAAGAACTACAGAATCCCACCATTTGGCTCCTCAAGTGAAGAACACATCCACCAAGCAAATGCTTCTGCTTTTAACCTGCATACCTGTAGGAGGGTCGTCTGGAAAGAATTTCTCTCCGCTTCTGTGAGTCTGTGACACTGTCCACTGATTCCTGTGAATCCTCACTTTCTGCTATAGTTGAGATCTGAAAATAAGAACAGCAATCAAATTTAACAGGACACTTCCAATGTCTTTATTTTAAGGAACTGCTGACATGATGCAAGTATTACACAATACTGCTACCAGGGCAATGAACAGAAAGGGTAGGCTGTTTAGTAACAGACGCAGTGAAGAATGACCAGAGACAGGTATCTACCCATGAGAATGTCCCTTAGAATTTAAATACTCCAACAAGAAACTACAAATAGTAATCCCAAACACTTTTTGTTTTCCTTCCTTGCTTTCATCCATTTTAAGGGAACAAAAGATGCAGTCAGATTTAGGGAGAGAAAAACTAAAAACAAATTAAGAAAGACCACAGAAAGGTTAGAAAACAAAAGAGCAAAATACTGAAACTGAGAACCATTAATTTATAAATCACTGTATGGATATATTATGCAAAGACTGCTTTTGCTTTTGGGAAATTTTCAGGAAAATGTCATACTTGAAGATGCTAAAGGATAAAGCATTGCTGCAATTCTGAAAATCTGGGCTAAAAAAAACTTACTAAGACTTATGAGGGAAAGCTAAAATGTTTCTTAAAATCATAGTTCTGTAATTCTAAATTCAAAGTATGCCAAAGATATTTAATAATCTCCAGTACATAAACACTGAGACTGTTTTCCAAACCGCTGAATTCATGTTACAAATACACAAAAGCTCACAACAGTGAAGAGCAAAACACCTATGTGACAAACAGATCACAGCTTCATTTTTCAAGCACTGTAGGGAAGATACTTAAAGGCTCCAAAAGCTTGCTGGGGCCCAAATCTCAGTTATCAGGTAGAAGGCCCGGGCAGGTCCATGGCTGACTGTGAAATACCAGGCTTTGTGTATCGCAGCATTCCACAGACATTCTTGCTTTGCAGGGAGCCAGGTGAATCCCAACTATGATTTCATAGTCAGTCTCTTATCTTCCACCCCTGGGCTAGTAACTTGTGCACTTATCTGAAAACTGCTTGTCTCCAACAGATTAAAACTCTGAACTTTTGACTCCAGCAGTTGAAGAGGGCAGATAAACTGCCAGAAACTCATCATTAAAGCTGACAAGGAGTAAGCAAAGATTACTATCAGAATGGCCTACATTCAAATTATGCATGCCTTATTATTTTTAAAACAATACCCAGCTAGATATCTATCAAATAATCATGTCTACCATTTAATATTAACCTTTTCTTTTTTTTTTTTTTTCTTGAGCTCAGTGTACTAATAGCAAAGGAATGATGTACAGTCCTTGCCCTGTGCAGCTGCTCTAAGTAACTTCTGTGTTCGGTAACACTGGACTTTTAAGTGTTTCAAAAGGAAAATGAAAAAAAAAGGGTCACGGGTTTTAAGATTTCAGACTGCTCTTCTCCTAAGTCTTCAAGCTCTCTCTTTATTCATACTGCATTATCTTTCTTGCTTTACAGAAGAAAAATATCATTCAAAAGGTAAATTTAGAAGTTATTTGTATGAAGAGACTGGTAAGTGTGTTTTAAGGACTGTTAACACACAGATGTGTTTTGTAAACCAACGTAAATATTTTTGAAGCAGCACTCTCATCCCAGAATATCAATCCCGTTAATGATTAATAGATTACATTATAAGAAAAACTGCTTTTGTTCACTTCAGGACAATACGAACCCTTACTCGTACTCTTACTGTATGAAAACAGAGAGAAAAAAATAAAGAAAAACCAGTAAGCTGTTGAACTCACCAACCAAGTTCTAGAAGGAAATGAAACTCAGCGATGTATGAAAGTGAAAAGTGGTTAAACCAGAAGGGAAAAAAACCACAGACTAGCAAATACTGTACAGATTTTGCTTTTAAATTCATGTAAGTGAAAACAGAATCCAGAACACAAGCCCAGTAGAAACAAATGAACTGGCAGGACCATTCAGAACGCACAATTCATGTATTAGGAAGTTCTTCAGCAAGTACCTGAACTGTCTGGACCTGTGGAGACTGAATGACTGATGGCTGGGCAGCCTGAATTACTCCGTGCACTTGGACCGTCTGCCCATTGGGCAGCTGAACTAAGGTCACCGTGGGTGCAGAAGACGTTGCGTGAGCTGCTGGCATAGATACCTACAAAGAAGAGACAGTGAACATAAATTAGGTTATTGCAGAATCTTGTTTCACTATCAGGAATATTTTCTGGTGAATGAATTATGTCTCTTTGACATCAGCTAGATGACCCAAATGTTTCAGAGTAATACAAAAGACCCTGAATTGCCTATGCCCAGCATCTGACCTACTTTTCAAATTAACCTAATGCAGCATTTCTACAGGCTCAAAACATCACCTGCAAGACCACTGACAAGAATGAGAAAAACACGACTGCTTCTATTTTGAGGTAACCTAATAAAACATATTAACCTCCACTCACTTCAGTTACACACTGCTAGCATTTGGGTGTACTCCTACAGACACTGCTGAGTCAAAGGCAGAAACATATGGGAGTGGAACTATTTTTGTTCTCACTCAAGAAAATGCGAAATTATTTGCCAGATGTAACACGTTAGAATTTTTAGGGAGTCACATCTTTCAGACTCATAAGAGACTAAACCATACCGAGTAGCTGGCAAAGTCCACTTAAATAAAGAAAATTGACCATGTGGCCAGACAGAAAAAACAGGGGTCTTCAGAGGCACAAAAGGTTCATAGGCAGTGATTTTGATCCAGCATAACCAGTCAACACAACCTCTAGTCTTAGAGTTATTTTATTTCTACGAGGAAAAATGGCTCAAGTCTTAAAACCTCAGTTCCTACACACAGCTTCATCTCCAAAGCACAGACCTCCAGCACAGTGGCTACACCCACAGCGACACGCTAACTGCTGCAGCACGGTGCACGGGCATTGTGCATGCAGCCTCACGTCCCCATGTGCGTGCAGGAACTCCGTCCCCGAGGATAGCAGTACCCAAGCAGAGCTGTTCACACCACGCAAGAAAGTCTTGCTTCTTTGCTGTGGCAAGTGACAAGAACCACAAGGAGTGACCAATAGGCTGTGCACGGGGGCTGCTACGTGGCTGGGCAGATGTCCCCTGACACAGCCGGTGCTTGTCACCCTTGTGGTGACACGATGCACGTGGTTGCTCCTGGGGCTCCTTAGAGGCAGAGCCAGGGTTCTGCCAGCACTGCCACACCACTGCACGCGGCCCTGTGCTTGCTCCCGACTCACCACTGCAGCCCTCAGAAGGGACTTGCAGGCCATGCCAGCTGTGCGGTTGCTCACTAGCCAGCCTGCTGCGGGACACCCATGTTTGAACAAGTTAAGTCCTCCTGTGTGTAACGGCATTTTCAAGAAATCTGATCCATTTAGCTACAGTGGGAGAAGCGGTTGTACTGCAATCCTACCAGAGGTAAATTCTCTGCTGTCCTCATGGACACGTGGCTCTTAAAATGCTACAACAGTTGATCTCTGAAATTCCATAAACATCCATCGTTTACAAAGAAACCTTGCTCAACAACAGAACTAAGGGGAATTTCATGTAGATGTCGCTGCTCCACAGCTGTCCCTCCCTAATCCACAGTCTGTGTTTGCCTTTACCTTCCTTTTTCATGAAAATGGCTACAGCATTACACAGCAGTACTTAGCTCACATGAGGGAAACTGGGACTGGGATTAGCGTAAGCACACTTCCCTCTGGCACATCATATTCCTTCACGAAGTGACCTTCCTTAATACTGCACGTCTGACTGAACAGTCCTTGGCAGTGACAGCAACGCTGATCAACTGGAGGCTACGCTGCAGCTCAACGAAGCCAACAGCAGAGTGTGACTTCCGCAGATGTCTCTGACTCATACCTCGTGGAACTGGAACGAGTTTCCTTTTGACTCTGAAAGCTACCCTGAGCTCGCTAAAACTCAGCTCTTGAACTAAGCTTAAAAAGGGGGTGGCCTTACAAGTGATAAATGAAAGAATTAAATTAAGATGGTTAGTTATATAGATTTGCCTAAGCCTCTGAGGGCACTCCCTAATGCCAAACACTGCCACTTCACACATCAAAATATCATACTAATGTAACAATGCTGATCAGAAGAGAAGGAATTATGTTTAGACTGTTCAGTCACCTCCACATGGAATATGAAGTATGGGAAGCAGCCACGGTGCAAATAATACAGCTAATGACATGAGGGGAAATAAGAGAAAATACTCCATATTTGCTTGTGGTTCACATGGATGAGCAATAGCTGCATAGCTTTTTCTTACTCAGAAAAAAAAAATCTCATTCAAGTGCCAGGGTAATTTTGACTAGTGAATTACATTCAGTCCACTACATACCTGGAAGTTTAACTACCTGGAGGTTAGTATGTCAGCACACAAATTAACACATGCCTGCTTCTCCAGACTAAATGTTAATGCAATACCAAAGGAGAAGCAGTTTACTGGTTTTGCAGGAGAAATAAACGACTTCCACTTGGTTGACACATGAAGTGTTATTCACACCACCTACATCCTGTGTCTAAGTTAGACAGTGAGACAACTGCCCAAAGAGGCAAGCCGGTGCAGGGCAGCTGGTGGCCTGAAAATTCACAGTGCAGCTCACCAAACAAAAACCGCCCTGCGCATTTCAACAGCTCCGACTCCTGTACTATCACTTGAATGGAAGTGTACTATCTCTGGTTTTACTAAGAGGAGTAAAGACTTCTTAAAGGCATTAATCATTTATAGAACTAATGATTAGTGATGCAACACAACACTTGTGACACTTAAAAGACACTGAATTCCCCAAACTATGTGATCTAATGAACGTGTTAGTTCTTTGCAGACTGCAAATAGTTTTAAAATGAAATGGTTACCAGAGAGAGCTGAACAGATTCTGTACTCATTTACACAATGGAGTTACTTCTGCCAGCCATCTGTGTATCCAAGAATGACACTAGGTTCCAAAATTAGAGTTGTAGCTGGGATTGCCTAATTTTTTTTTCCTCTCCAGAATAATTTGGAGAGACTAACAATCTACTACTGCCTTTCTATTCAGTGAACATTTCTGTGAAATTCAATCGGATAACATGAGCTGTCAGATGCCACGTTGTTCCACTCTATTGATCCTAATGTTTATACTATTCATCCCATCTGATATGATGTTGTATTTGCTGTATTATTTCATATATTTTCAGTTTGTTTCCTTCAGAATTAAACTGATTGCTATAGACAAGTTTATAACAGAAAACACAACAGCAAAACAATCCAGGCAATATAAAAAAGACAACAAATTACATATTTTGAAAAAAAAAAAAAAAACCTTTCAGTGTTATGGTTGTGGTAAAGAATGCTAGAAATAATTTAATTAGCTATATTGATTATTCTGTTAAAATTACACAGTTTACACACATACAGTTCTTTAGAACTAACAGGCTAGTGTGATGTGAAGTTAAAAATCTCTAATGCTACAAAAATCTGAAGACAAACATTAATGGAACTATACATAGCACCTGTTTCAGAATTGTATCAATAGGACCTTAACTCGGGCCCATGAGCAGACATTATCCCTCTTAAAAAAATTACCCAATAGGTAAAGCTATTATACCATATCATTTTATACCTGGGCTAACGTTGCAATCTGTGGTTGTGCCTGTACTGTCATCTGTTGGGTTTCTGCCTCTGTAACGGCTGCATCTCCACTCTGCTGGTTCTCTGCTCCAGATTCCATGGTCATTTAGTTACCTACAATCACAATATTTGTCGTAAGTCTGTGTTGGTATGCAATTCCATTATTCTTGGTGGATCTGGTAGCAAGCACTGCAGCTCAATTCCCATTACTACATACTAGTATCATTTGCATATTAGAATGTTGCCAAACTATTAGCATTTAGGCAAAATTTTGCATGCCATGTGTCTGTCTCAGGTTGATTTTCCTATGTGTAATGTTTCTGAGAACGTGTAGTGTTTCCTCCAAAAATGACATCAGAAAAAAAAGCGTTTTGCTCACGTTAAAAAAATTGTTTGAGCAATTGTACTACGATGATCTAGCACCTCCACAATTTGGAACAGTGACCCACAGCTTGCCAGGAAGCCTCAGTGCCAAGGTGAAAATATGCCATAATTAAGTCTTAAAAGAATTCCCTGCTACAGCCCTCCCTCTGGCCATGACTGCAGTTTGCAGAAAACCAACAGCAATCGTTTCTGTGTTGGGTACTTAGCTTTCAGTCTTCTATCTGAGCTAAATACGCAACATCTCCACACCAATTCTTCCCACAACCAGACTGTGTACGGGTCTATGCCACAGCAACTTAGTCTTTTCTACTCTGCAGGTTTAAGATCAATATAGATAATTATAGAAGCCATTTCTAGAAGAACCTTAATGCCATTAATTATTTTTAAATTGAGGTACACAGCAGTTTGTCATGACCTAAGTTCTGTATCCCACACATTTCCTAATACACTTATATTTTTAAGCAATAACTGAGTAAGTCTAGATCACCAGAAAACACAACTCTATAAAAAGAGGTTGCATAACTTCCAAACACCAGCATGTAGGCAGAGTGCAATGATTGCTAAATTCTGCGCTGATCTGTGAGAATTACTTTTCAGTTCTTCTTTAAATGCTGCTATGAAATAATTTAATAGCTAACAAAAAAATTCAAAATACATGAAAACCTTTCCAACAGTGACACAGCAATACAATACTAAATAAACTAAGTAAGAGGAATGGCCATTACCTCCACAGCCACAATACCAATCTCGTGTACCGCTCTGTGCTGCCCAGTTACTCAGGCCTCTCTCTGCCCAGCGGCACCACCTCTCCAGAGCAGGAGCAAAACCACCAGCTGAGCATTTCTGCTTTCGGGAGGGCCTGGAGGCAGAGGATGCTCAGATCAGTAGGAAGGTGGAAAGAAGGAAAAATCCCCCTCTCCCTCCAGAACTTTACTGGCCCTCTGAGAAAAAGACTTAGAAGAGTCAATACAGATGGCAGTACCATGACCATGTTTGAGGCATTTCCTTTTAAACCTAATGTCAGAGAAGCTTACATTTCAGTGCCAGCTAGGCTTCAATGTCATAGCAAAGAGAACGCTCTTGGGAGACATGTTGCCTAAAGCAGTAGGATCACACTTCAAATCCCAGAATAATAAGAAATTTCTGTTTCCTAGAAAATGACTGCTCATCAACAAAGGAAAGACAGCATTTCAAAGTAGTAACTGCATCTAAAATAAAAAGAAAGCGGATCAACGTATATAAAGCAAAATCTGTACATTTACTATTGAAAATGATTGTTCAGACAAGTGTAGTGTGCGTGAAAACTGAAATGTGGTTGAGCATACCAAATATTTATTTCCAACATCAGTTTACAAATTCTTAGCAAATGAAAAGAAGCAAAATTGATATTCCTTTAAAATAAACAATTAAAAAAACTTACAAAGTTTTGGAAAATGAAAACCAAATTCTTTCAAGCACCCGGAACTTTGTTCAGCCTCTCCCTTCTGTCATGGTTGTATGTTCCACAGAAAACAGATACTACTCTGACAAATGCTTACAGATAAAAATACTCTAGGTATATACTTGTAAAGTAGTCATGAAAGAAATTCATTGTAAACTCGCTGCATTTTAAGATGTCTATACATTACGATTTTCATAAGAATTTCAATCGCCTGTGCCCATGCAAATCTTACAACCCCATTCTTCCCTACAGTACCAAGTCCCGTGCTGCATTGCAACTCCCAGAAAGCACAAAGGAAAACCCTTGCTCTATTACTATTTATAATACATATTACTAAACAGTTCTTATGATGTCATTAATTACACTCTTTTACATGTTTTTTTTTTTTCTAACATGTGAGTTATATTCTAATAGAATTAGTCCTTCATGTCATATTCTTCTTTTTTTTTTTTAGCATTATATGTTTTCACAACAGAGTACTGCAGGTTTCCCTTTGATTTTTATCATTTTTATGAAGGCATCTAGTTTGATCACTTTTCTGTGTACCAGCCAGTCTGCCCAAGGTAAGCAAATCAACAACTTTCTTCCAATTCCTGTGTACGCATTATGGTGACTCCAGCCAAAAGTCTACCTCACCAGAACCACTTCAGGAGAACGAGCAGATCTTGTACATCAGGACATCTCTCAGCCAAATACCTAAAGAGAACTTTAAAAGACATCATTTCCCAGCAATGAACTCAAATATGTTGCAAAACTAATAATGGTTTTGCTAGCTGACTGAAATTGTGACTCTAATATGCTGTCAATTGCTACACAGACGGGATTAGAAATGGATAAACTGTGCAGGTGAGGAGGCTCTTAAATCAGGGGCATACCAATGTTCACAAAGGTAGATGTTGCCAAGTTCTTGTTGATAAATGTAGTACTTTCTCAGAAAGAATCTCCAGTCTTCTCACATGTTTTTAAGCAACATACCTCTGGTTTTACAAGCTTGGTTGCTACGCTTGCATAATCTTTTCTATGCATCAGTGTAAGAATTAACTGAGTGCTCCCTCCCCTACAATATCAACATTTTGGAAATCAAATTCTTAACCTGAGTTGCAAACACCTAAAAGGAGGCTTTTCAGAACATACAGTAAGTACTGAGCAGTTCAGGAAGCTGCCTGCAAGATTTGCATCTTATCACATGAGGTTTAAGCAAGCTTCTGGGTGACTTGTAGGGGTTTCTTGGACAAGCTTAGCCTTAGGTTATTTACAGGTTCTAAGTAATCTTGAATTTGGTTCAATTTACCATGCACTTATACCTCAGAGTATCTGTATTCTAGCCTACTACCTTTTAAATTGTGAGAAATAGAAGGAATTCCATTTGTGAGCACTGTGGCTTCGTATTGCAGATACACCGACTGTTGCGCTGTTTCACGCTTGTTTTAAAGGCACAGTATTACAGGATTGCCGAGATATACAAGACAAAGCATTTACAATGTAAATACTTACTAAAAGCACATATTGCTGCATAATGCATGATTCATTTTGAAAATGTTCTTTCAAAAATGTTTGTTAAACTTATTTACCTAAATCAAATAACCAAGTCTTCATATAATGCAGACAGCAGTTTATCACGGCTGAAATTAAGGTTATCAATTCCTATCAGTTCTTGCAATTCACAGCTGCAATTCACAATTCCTCCCTGCTTCTATGCTGCTTTCCAACTGCCAAAAAAAGACTCACCCTTCTACTTGCAGAAAAAAAGAAGTAATTGGTGTAGTTCATTTTGAACTAAGCATTCCTGAATTAAGCTAAATGAAAAGCTAGCTATAACAACCAGAGTTTAAAAAGACAGGAGTCTGCTTGCCTAAAACACCCCAGGCATGAACTCAGAACACGGGCTAAGAAAGTTGATACGATTACTTGGTGAGATACGGTTTAACTCAACACTTACAGATAGTTTTCTCTATTAGTTCAAAAGAACCAGTATAATTTAACACTGTTACGAATGATCGGAAATTCCAGAGGTGAACAGCCAAACAGCAAAACATGCAGCTAACACCCAGTAATTTGTTTTAGCCAAATCAGGACTGGGAGAAAGAAGTTCAGCAGAAGCTAACTGTACAAAGTGAAGTTACACAGCATTAAGACATTAAGCAGAGCATTAAGATAATGAATACAAATAGCGGCAGAATGCATGAGAAATTCTGAACTACATACACTGCGGAATAATCCAGATAAACCTATCTTACGCATAGCACAAGCCTGGTAAGGGGGCCTGAGCACTACTGCTGCTAGCTCATCTCAGATTTCTGCTTAACATGCACCTATGACAAGAAAAGCTAAAATGTTAGAACCCAACAGTAATAAGGAACAGGGTAGTCTAAAAATTCTGTCTGCATAAATGGGCCCTACACATCAGCTGCGTTACAGTGCAGAGGCTGGCAGCCTGTCACAGAAATCGGTTTTGTGGAATTTGGGTGTTCAGAGAAAGGCAGCATTTGGGGAATGGAAACCTGTACCTCCTGTATGAGGAGTACGGGAAAAAAAAAAAAGTATTTTTTACCTTAGAAAGAAGTGCTTCAAACATTTCAGGAACAGAGACAGTAAAATAGAAACATTCGCTCTCTGAATATAAAACAATGAAGCTGGAAGGTGGTAAGCTTAAAAGTCTAAAAATAAAAATGTAAAAATACGCATTAAAAAAAGGTGAAAATTGATACTTCACATACTGCACAAAAAGGCCACTGATGCTGATAAGCTATTTATCAGGATTCAAAACAGAGGTTAGACATGCATGAGGATAACAAGAATATCCAGAATTATTTCATACAAAAAGACAAGCAGAACTGAAAGGAAGATAACACTTCATGTGAAAAGATTTCAATCAATTTCTAATCCTTCAAAAAAAGCAAGTAAAGATTTCATGAGGGGGCAGATTACGCCACATGTAATTCTTGCAGTTCCCAGCACTGTCTTGAGGTACCCTGTGATCTCCAGTATCTCAGACAGGCTGCCGAATGAGGTGATCTGCAGATAACAGGAACTCTCATAACCTCCGAGCACCAATGCTGTGTATTTACAGCATGAGGACAGCCAGCCCTTCCCATCTTCTTTAGAGCCAGGAAGATATAACCATCTTCTCACAGCTTTCCTATCCTCCTCATTCCACAACTCACCCATTGACAGCTGCCAGGCCTCCCTGGTGCATCTTGCTTTCTTACCCCTTTCTATACCTCCTACCCCAAATACTCCTGTAAACTCCAGCACCTTTCCCAGATGTCATGTTCCACTCCCTGGTCTCTTACCTCTCACTACCAGAGACCTTTGCTCACACGCACTGCAGAGCTTTCCTGCTCTGCAAAGATGGCTTGTCTGCGTGCAGGACCAGGCTGAAGAAAGATGGAGGCCCCTTCCCAACCACCATAAAGCCCAAGAAGCAAAACATCTTGCTGTGGCTGCTACAGCAGACACATCCTTCTGCATGTGAGGAAGGCCCAAAGCTCTGAGGCGACAGGGATCAGTCAACACCTGAGATGACTGCCACTGCCCGCCCACCAACAGGCAGCACAGCTGCCACCTGTGACATACCAAGGCACACACTTTGCAACTCTCTAAGGCCTCCTTCTCCTCTACAGCTAGAGGATGGCTTCTGGTTTTATTTTATTCAAGTACCCACCCAGATTTTGAAGAGCATCGTGTCAGCCTCCAGCACCAGCAGCAAGCAGAGGCCTGACAAACCCAGGCCCACTGAGCCTGGCGTGCACCACGGCCAGCCAGGCGTTCAGCTGGTCAGCACCCGCCAAGGCCGCCGCTACGGCCGCACGGCTCCGGGCCCAGCTCAACACCCAGCCACTGAGATGTCTGTGGCAATGCATGGCCAGGGCAGCGTGGGAGCTGATGGCAGGGAAGGAGCTTCCTCCAGTGTTAAGCACCGCGTGTCCACAGTGTAAGCGCAACAGCTGCTGAACGCTCCTTTCTGATGACTTCTGTTGACTCAGCGAGGCCGGGTGTTTTATGTTCCACCATAACGCGTTTAGGGCCTACGATGTGTTTGTGTTTAAAAAGATACCTTTGACTAACTCCTGCATTAGAAACGTGCTTGTGTTTAAAAAGATACCTTTGACTAACTCCTGCATTAGAAGCGTCACTGCTCCCAAATGGACAAGCAGATCAGTCTGGTTTTCCTTTGATTCCGAAGTGTGAGGAGCCCCAAGGGGAAGGAGGGGAAATCTCAGCGTATTTAACATTCTCAACAGTCCTATGCAGCTATTGTTTATCAGATAAAAGCTCACTGAAGGCTCACAGGGAAGACTCCTCGAGGGAGGAGTGAGGAAGGCCTACTCTACAAACCTGAGGCTACCAAAAGTTCTCCAACAAAAGGGAAGATTGCCTGGGACAGGTACCTTGCAAGGAAGTTGTGAAACAGAGCAAGTGTGAGGTATTTTAAAATCTGTTTGTAAGCAAAAAGTGGAATTCACCTTTTCCTCAAAAACCTTTAAAAAGCAGTAGCTACAAGTAGAGAGGTCTACATATACTAATAGGAATAAGTAGTTTCGCAAAACACTTTCCTTTTACATGTATTGCTTACAGCTTCTTGTTCTGAATGTGAGTGGACCCTGTTTTGCCCCTTTCTGCATTCCCTTCGTTTTATTATCTTGAGCCATCTTTGGCACGAGCTGGATTCAAGGATGTTCAGACAAGTAAATTAACAAGGTAGCGTTTTTTAATGGCAATTTAACATCAATGTCAGGTAGCTACGTGAGTGCTGTGTATATACCGGTTCTGACTTCACTGTTCCGAGTTTCAGAAGGCTCCTCCGAAGTGAGCCCGTCAAGTCTGTTCCTCAACCAGCGCTCATTACGGCCTGTATCCTGATTTATTCATAGCAGGCATACCAGCACCATTGTTCAGAAAGCAAATACAACTCCACAGTCTACAGTTCCCGGAATTCAACTCACTCTGTATTTACTACATGTGGCTTTATAAAGCCACAGATCCACCATGAAAGCACTGAAAAGGTCATCAAACACCACTCTTGTGTGCTATTATTTGTTTCCACCTTTTCAGTGTAATTACTGAGAACACTCACTTGAAATCTGTAAACACTTCCACTGATACTCTGCAGTGTGGCAGCCCTTTCAGCTGTGGCTGAGCAGCTGCTCTGTGAATTCCATTCAATCTCTGCCAGACTGAAAATGTTCAGAGAAAAATAATTTTATTTACTGCTAACACATAAGACTTCAAATAACCACTAATAAATGCGCAACAGGAGAAGACAGGCCCATAATTATCTCTCTGTCACTGGCTATGGTGGGTTGGCACACGAATCGCAAATTTTACTGCCATCCTAGGCTGTCACTGCCACTGCCTTCAAGTGTTTGTTCCTGCCCTGCTCTCTCCTTGGGGTGACAGAAGACAGTGGACCACACTGTGAACACTAAGTAGTTTGCTAATTCCTCTTAAAACTACCTTTTGTGATAAATAACAGGGCCAGCAAAACCAACTGGAAGTGTGAGTACAAGAACGGCCTCAACAATCACCTCTGTTGAAAATGGCGATTTCCCAGATATTTGAGCGGAAGCACAGCAATCTCTGAGGATGGGCTGAAGAATAAAAAGCTGGAAAAATTCTTCTTGTCACTGAAGATGAAATATTTGATCCTGAACTTACAAGAAAAAATGAATCTCACTTTAAAGAGATCTCGCACAAAGTGGAATCAGACCATCAGCTGACTGTAACAGTTGTAGTCCCACTTCTGTCCATGTCAATATGACACTGAGGAATGTCTGAAAAAGCTCTTTGAATCTACCCTGTAGCAGCAAAGGCAAGCGAGGTGAACAATGTAGTATTTCATACAGATCACTGAAAAAAGCAACCAGGGACCTTCGTTATGTGCAACAACCTCTTCTAGCTCATGGCTTTTCAGGCAGAACGTCCAATACAGTTGTAGTGGCACTTTCAAAGCCAGTGAAATGTTCTCATAGTGAACAGATTTAGGGATCTAAGTGACTGCAGTACTGGAACAAATCATTTGGTTTGTATCCTCTATCTCCTTCTCACTAGAGAAAAAGCTTTGTCAGATTTTAAGACAAAGGTGGAAGGTCTAAAACCTGAACTCTGAGCTACAGAGTAGAGCACCCAAATGAGCCACCAACTCTAGATTTTGTTTTATTATGTTAGCACATCACAATGAAGCTGACATTTACGAGGCACAACAGAACCAATGTGCACTTGTACAATGTGTGAATCAATGTTGCTTAAGCATTCTTCAGTGCAGGATTTTCTTAACTTGTCTCAAGACTCTTGGCATTGTACTAGTATCCAGTTTCTTTCTTCAAGCTTGCTAAAAGGAAAATTGACTCTGACAATAATTAACTGCAATTTATTACTTGTATCACAAATTCTATGAACAAATACAAGAGCATCCAGCAAGAACTTGTACACATACATAACTTATGTTTAATGTATACTGCCTTTTCTTGTTCAGAGTAACATCATCAAGGGACCTAAATGAATTACAATCTTTCCCTTCAAGAATAGGAATTGGGTGCTAAAGGTAAGGGTGAACCCTCCTGCCCATCTCAAAAACAAACAAACAAACAAACAAAAAAAAACTACCACTAACATATTCACATTCAGCTGATAATATGTTTTTGTTTTTCCCCTATTTAAGCTACAAATCTTGTCTAATAGTTGCGATAGATCTTGTGTGAATGCACCAGTTTTGCCATGGAGCCCTGTAGAAGCTGGGGGCCGGAGACGAGAGCGAGCACTTCCTAACACATTAATCATGAAAAGAAAACAAATGCCTCACCACTGCCTTACCCTTTCACGTTCAGAAATCCCCCCAAACACTATCAGACTTCACTTAAAGAACAACAAAAAAAGTAGAAACAAACCCCAGACAGGTTATAAAGTCATTTGGTATCTATTATTACTGAAGACATAATCCATGAAGATATTTTATTTATAAATGTTCTGTCCTCACACTGAATGCAACTAGGGTATTAAAAGATTCATATGCTTTATGTCCATGATCCCTATGGTAAGACAGAACTGTGATAAATATTTATGAACAACTACAGCAAATATGTGCGTTAAAAAAAAAAAATCCTCCAAAAGCTCTCTGCAAACTGAAACTGTAGAGAAAACTGAGATTTTTAATGATGACCTGGGCAGTATGTAGAATCTATTCATGAATACTGCAGGAGAACCTGCTTGTTTCTAAGACTTCAGCACACCTTGCGGTTTTCATACGCTTGTTGCAAATCCGTTATTTATACAGTCCATATACATACAAACTGACTGCACTTTACTGCAGCTTACCATCTTTTCTCTGAGATTATTTTTAGAACACAAAAAGCACCTAATACTCAACCTATACTGATTTCTTGTAATTCCTACTAGCTGTAGGACGTTTTCTTCTCATGAAAGTGAAACCGTGTTAAAATATCAATGTATACAGACCTTTTCTTCATGTGCCTACTGAAAGTACTGTGGCTTACTCTGCAGTGTGCAGCTGTCGGTAAATCAGAAGTCATCACAACGATTTATCTGAACGGTCTGATTTGTATGCAGACATCTTCAATACAACAGGAGACACGGGTGTCACCTGATTTTTGTGACAGTGTTTGGGAGCTAATGCTCCCATTGACTGTCATGAAGTCAAGAGGCAAGCTCTCATCAATTAGTACGGGCCTAGAAAATTAATAGTAAGCACAGCTGCTTGTGGGCAGGTTTAATTTCTGAACTGTGGGTGGAGAACTGAGGATTAAAGCCCATGAGATTTGAAGCTGACCTCTCAACATGACTGACCATAACAATGACACCGGACACTTTTCTGTGACTCCAAAGCAGCCCCTGTGATGCTGCAGTTTACCAATCGTGCCTGCTCCTGCAAACAGCGGCTACCTCACGGGGGTGGGGACTGCATCTGCTGAGTCCATGGTGAAAGCTCGCTGGGCATGAACCAGCACCAACCTAAAAGCCACGCGCTGTATTAACGCAGCTCGAACCTAAACGCTGTGACTACAACAGTAAGCGTAGTAAACTAACAGCTCTGTTCTGCTCATGAGGCCCAGTGCCTGAGCTGGCACACCCTACCTCTCGGCAGGGGTTATTAGCTTGGGCTCAGCACCACATGAAAGCAGCTGCATGACTCTGCATAAGGAGATAGGTTGTGCCTGCCTGGCACAGCGAGCAGTTCAGAAACTGTGCTCTGGTACCACCCAGCCACACAGGGCTGCCAGGTAAATTTCTCCTGCTGTGCTGGTCAGCAGGAGGCGGGATGCTTCCTGCCTCCTGTATGTGAAGGTGCTCCAGCAGAGGAGCCAGGGCAGTCCTGAATGACAGATAGGAAAACTAATTCTGCAAGTGGACAGGTATCTCCCCCCTCCCCTGTGAGAGGAAGAAAATGGGAGGTGGTGTTAGAGAGGACCTGTGTCCATATCAGCGGTGAAAGGAACATTCACAGCAGAAGATGATGGTAAGCTAGCAAGGTTAAGACCCACCTAAGACAGTGCATGTGTTCATTTTTTATTTCCACTGTGTAGACCTGTCAAGACTTGAAATTTCCTCTTGACCTTCCAGTCATTCCAACGGACCAGATTTGTTTTCCTCCATATGCATTTGTGTCCTATGGCCTTAAACTGCCCCACCAGTCACTGGGGCAGAGCAAGACCCCCAAACTGCTGCAGGACGAATTGGAAAACATTCTGACGCGGTGTAAAGATCTCTGTCCACACGCCAGGCAACCTGTAGCCATCCCAGCTCAGAGGTACCAGCCAGAGGAACCGTGGCAATCCCAAACCTGCAGTCGTGTGGAACTCTGCAGGGAGAGACTCTATACGCACTGTGCTCAGCACACGGCTCTCTCTGCAGTGGGGAAGCCACTGGAACTTGCTCTCCGCAAACAATAACTGGAGCAATGGCTGGTGCTCAACAGAGTTCTCTCACAGAAAGAGTGACTATGAGGTTGGTGGGTTAACACAAGGCTATTTACTAACAGGATCTCCTGCACAGGCTTTGCTCTAAATATGCAGAAGAGATTCACATATGCAGAATCACTGGGTCCATAACAAGGCTACGGGCACTTTGAAATTACATAATGATCATCCAGCTCCCTTTGGTGCTCAGAGATCAGGAACAACTCACCACTCAGGTGAACCTGAATGCATTAAGCCCAAAGGCCAAGAATGTATCAAATAAGTAATCTCGCAGCTGTAGCAGAGAAAGGAATCATCTCACTACAGGCGCTTCCTTGAATGTAGTCATTTACATTCTACACCAGGTATGCTTTAACGGAAGTGTATGTAGGAATGTGATACAGACAGACACCCACAGAAACACACCTGTATTATAACCCGAAATCTTTCACTTTCAAAGTAATTCATTTCCAGAGTCTGGGTTAATTTTATAGTGTGAAAATATTAACGTGCACTTCGTATTTATCAAAATAGCGTACTGTAAGAGCAGACTCAAGTTTCTTAGAGATTACACTGATTAAAGATGACATTCTAATGTAATATGAATGTAGCTTCATATTATGAAACTTAATCTACTGGAAAGTCCCAGAAATTCAGGGTACTTTCCCATGAATAAACGTTTCCTCCCCCATCCTATAACGACACAGGGCAACTGCCACTATTTAAAGTTCTTTATTTGGTCACCTAAAATGTTAAATTAGATACCTGAATTTTCACCATCCACTGGAGCTTTTCTTCATGTAAAAATGCATCAAAAAGCCTCAAGTATAAATACTGTCACCTCAGCAAAACACTGTGAATTGAAAAGGGCCAGATGTTGCAATTCAGAGGTGAAAGACTGCATTTTTTTAATTCTCACCATTCTTCTGTCTCATAGAACTATCAAATCAGTCAAGAAACTGAGGGCAAGCATGGCAAGTTTTAGGTATTACCAACACATAATCAAACTTGACAAGAGAATTTTATAACAATTTGTGTCTGTGCTGAGATTCTGCTTGCTGACAAGAACAGACAGCTCCATTCCAAATGTTCCTAACCCACTTCTGAATGTCAGTGGCTAAAGGATTAACGCGTTAAAAATGCTACTTCAGATATTTACGCTGCAAGCTCTATAGGTGTCAAAAAAACCCTCCAAAAACATTATTCATTCTGTCTGATGCTTCAAACATGTGTGGCATTTCTAGAGTTCAACCCACAGTACAACAGCACAAAGTTCTGTAATTTGGTAAATAATGGGAAGCCTTGTTTAAAAAACACCACCATTTTTAATGAGTTCAGAAAGAAAACACAACAAAATGGATGTTTCAGACCAATGTTTTCACTGTTTTATTAACAGATTATCATTAGAACTGGTTAGCTGAAAATAAGACGTAATTATTTATACAAAACTGATAATTACCAGATATAAAGCCAAATATCTGAAACAAATTCAAAATAACCTGTGTCTGCAGAAGCAACATAGATGTTGTTGTAATAGCATTGTTTCTTTCTTAATGGACAGCATAGCCTAATTTTTGCTTTTATGCTGCTCTGAAGTGAAAACTTCTGAATTTTCTATAGTTGGGAGTGTCACAGTAGAATATGCCCAGGAACGCACAAGAAAAACAGCACCTCCTTACAAACCTTGCCCTTGTCCAACTTCTGAATGCTTCCTATTCACAGAACTCATTGCAACGTTTGGACTGAAGGACTTGGGGCTTCTGCCACAGATCAGACTTGAAAATACTTTAAATCATAAAACTGCTCTGGCTTTCCTAGTTATATAGAAATCACTGCTGGTTGGTCAGTTAGCACTGGTCTTGAAGCAAAAGAAGATATCTTGTCTTGCTTAATGTACCAAAATTAAATCTATGACCCACTCTCTCCCTAAATACCAAGTGAAGCTAAACCATGACCAAATTTTATGGTAATGTTATCAGCTGAGTGGATTCTGGCTTGAGTTATCTTGGTTCGCAAATATTTAAGTGGATTTAAAACCTGTATTACCTGTGGGCAACACAGCTCTCTTGACGGAACAGAGATGTGACTTGGTAACTCTGACTTCAGAACGATGACCCCGGATAAGCCACATGAGCCACTGATGAACCAGACAGGGACAGAGAAAAAAGCAGAATCGGTGTCTTGCTTTAGTTTACAAAAGTGCATTAGCACACAAAAGAGAACTTCTATTTTGCTTTCTGCAACTACAGTCTTACAAGCATTTCTGCTGGCAGCACTGCCAGCTCTAGCTCTGCTTTCCTCCTTATTCCTTCTTAGTTTTACCTCTACAGCTGTCTGTGAAGCTGTGCAGTAAATGGGACTGGGGAACCAGTTTGGATCACACACCAACCAGAACATACAACTTCAACCTGGACCAGTTCTCGGATCATTTCACAACCTCACAAGCAGTTGCACTGGTGCTACTGCATGGAAGCAGGAACAGAGAAGGTGAAGCAGAGTTTGCCCTGCTGAGGCCTGGCCTGCCAATGAAAGTGAATAGTCTGGATCATGTACACCGGTGTTGTTAAGACTGCAGGAAATGAACAAAGATGCTGAAGAAAACATACATTCTGCAATCTGAGTACTACTTATTACTGATGACTCTCCTTAAAAGTGGGAGGCTAAAACCAGGATGATTTGTGTATTCAAGATGGGCTTGCTGAGGACTGGGCAGAGTGCCACGTTTTTGAACAGCTCCCTCTCTGAGAAAGCAACTGTTTGCAGCAGTTAACATGCTCCCTCCTCTGCCCAGCCCAGAATATTGTGCACTAGTTGTACAATCCACATTTACCTTTCACTACAACTGTCATGCTAGTAGCTTCAGTCAATCGTTATTTTAAAATCAGGAGGAGAGGCTGAAGAATTTATGCGCCCTAACAGTGAAACTAAAGCCAGCTCACCGCTTGCTGCAGTCCCAGCCTTGGGACAGCTGACAGGACTTACACTGAGCTGTTGGACCTGGATGCCTTCTGGAGCTTTGTCTCAGATTAGGCTTAGTTAAAAACTACCGTATATAATTCTCTCCATCTGCCTGGGCTCCTCACAACGAGAGGGAGTCAACAGCTACACGGATCCAACCCCCTGAGAAGACTGAAACCTACCTTTGATGAGGACGAGCTAGCTCTACCACACAGGTGTCACCTGGCTTTCAAAAGAAGGAAACTTTCCTCTGTTGTTCTTTTTTTTTAAATTTCAACCAAAACTTACTGTGTTAGTTTTCCTAGCCGCAAAGACAAGCGGACATGACTCCGATGGCCACGGACAGAGCCTAACTCTTCCTTCTGTCGAAACAAGATGTGCTGCAGCTCCCTGAGACAAGCACAAGTGACCCAGCTCTGCCGCTGAAGGGAGAAAGTTGTCTTCCTCCTTCCACTTCCTATGCTCTCACTGCAAAGTGCTGCTGCAAGCAGCATCTCAATCACTGACTGATTCGGCTCACTCATGCAGAAGAAAACTGACCCGACAATGGCAGGTCTTTCTCCCCGGTTAGCGATCTGAACAGGCTCACCAAACCGTACAACCAGCACCATGGCCTGTGTAAGGGATGGGCAAGCACCACACGACCAGGAGCAGGAAGGAGCTAGATGTCTGTCTCCTGAGAGCCTCATACAGCTGCATCTGCTCAGATGAAATCACAGAAGCAGACTTCTGCCAGTATCATGCCATGGCGTTACCGCACACGGCTCTTTCCCACATCTTCCCTTCCTTGGTATCGCCCAGAACTTTCGTATCAGCGCCAGCAGAGAAAATTTTGGATGAGTTTCATGAAGAGGGGCAGGAGTCCTACTTTTATAGCAATGCCCCAGGCTCCTCTCAAGAGAAAGCTCTCTACAATCTATGAAGGCTTAGATTTACAAACCCTGTGCACATTCCAAGTCACCTGGAGGAGCAGACAGGCACCAGGAGAGCCTGAGGCAGGGCCAGATATGCAGAGCCGGAGGAAGAGTCATCAGAGAAAAGCAAGAAAACAATGCTTCCCGTCTATCATTCTATGGGGTATAAAAGATCAGATGGATGGGAAGAGATTCCACATTCAGCCTTTGGAAAGGTGCGAGCGAAAGCAAAACCAGATTGCTATTTGAATAGCAGCCGAGATTGAGAGAAGATTTGGAGTAGTATCTACCAGAAAAACACATGCAATGTTCAAGCCAAAACGTGACATGAGGCCATACAGTCGCTGGAGAGATGATTAAGAAGATTGCAGCAAGATGCTGCAGAGAACAGGGACAGGAGGTTAGAAGAGATGAAGAACAAAGCATATGAGAACAGGGCTGAGGACGTGAGCACAATAGCTGTTAAACACCAAACGTGCTTAAGCCAAGTAAGTAACTAGTGCAACAAACAGTATGTGTACATGGTATTAATGTTTGGGAACAGCTGCTGCTCATGTTCATTTACCCATACCTAACACACGCAAAAACTCAGCCAAATGATCCAGGGCTGCAGCAAAAAGAACAAGATCGGTGTGATCCAAGGTGGCCATAAACACAGCAGTAATATAAGAACTTTATGCAGGCTGCATTTTCTCATCTAGCAGCACTGCTGCTCAGGCTGCCCATCTCCTCCTGCTCCCACCAGCCCATCGCTTCCCCTGATGATGCTGGCACAGCTGCCGTGCAACCACGCAGCAACCAGGGAAGGGAATGGTCCTGGGGAAACATCGCCCAGTCTCCAGCCCTCACCCTGCTGGCTCACTGCCCCAGCCAGGCTCACCACGCAGTGACCTGGACATTTGTGACAGTGCAATGGAGAGGGCTGAACAAATTACGAGGGTGCTTACACCAGTATTGCTGTCCAAAAAACAAATGTGGAACTGTGGTTTCAGTCTGTGAGGCAGCGGGCAAACTTCAGACATCCCTGGATTTCCCAGGCACTGGTCCCCAAGTGAACCTCTGCTAAAGAAAAGAACCTTCTATTTTCTAAGTTTAGAAAAGTATCAGAAAAAGAGGAAAACACAACGCCGACTTACAGTTCTTCCAAATGAGGGAGAAAAAAAAAGTTTTACTGATGACCTCACTGACCAGTGAAGCTGCAACTGGAACAACACTTTTAGGATCAGAGAGAGATTTTTGCACATCAATTGAACTCTCCTCCAAAAAGTGCAAAAATTTCAAGGGTAGACACCTTTGTTTCATTTTCCTGCATGAAGGTAGCTTTAAAATAGCTCATTACAAGGCTTTCCGCAGCTTTACCTAAAGGAGCTGGTGCTATCTAGTCTGACTGGCAATAAAATTCAAAGAGCAATTGGCAGGACTCTCACATCTTTGGAATGATTTTTTCATCTTTCACCTAATGGTCTCAGATTTGTGACGAAAATAAAATCTCAAAACATTCTCAGGAGAAAACCAGGTATGCTTATTATCTTCAGGGGTGGAAGAAATCCCCACAGTATGCATTTTGCTCAAAATCACTGAGACTAACATTCATCCATGCTGCTTTAATACCGCATGTATGTAAGTTTATGTTTATATGTATATAAAAATCACATACAGGAACACACCTCCCCCAAACCCTTTACCCTCTCCCTGCAGTTTTTTATTCTCTCCTCTTCTTACAGGGTTCTCTAAACCCAGCACTGCCAGAAAAAGACAGAGGCAGCGTGACATGAGAGAATGCTTGCAAACGCTGTTTTACCTGGCAAACCTAAGAGAGCAACCAGACCCAGGCACATGCTCATCCGCACAGCTCACAAGGCTGTTTTAGAAACACACCAAACCGGGAGCGGTGCCTGCTCTCACTCACCTTCTTAACTACGGGGCTACCAAGTGCCTTAAAAGTTTTGAGAAGTAAGATAGGTGTCAGTGCAAAGAAAATCACTAACCGCAGCGTGGTCAGGCTTTCATAATCACCAGGAAGTGCGACCACACAGACCGTGTGCAAGGTAGCACAAGTTCTGGAGAAAAATCATGGCAATGCCATGAATCTCCAGTGGTGTGCAGGCAGGGTACCAGAGAGCTCCAACCAAATTCACTGGAGTTGTTTCTGCTGATAAGGATTGTTGTCGTTTTCCATGAAACTAACTTTAGATTACAGGCAGAAAGCTAGCAAGGCCTTCTGCCTGCAGCAAAGCCTTGAGAAGTGTGGCACGAGTAACTGATCTCCACTTGCTTGCAGAGATCCTAAAATAGAGGTGCAGCGTGAATACCCATTTGCTTCACAAGGGTGGCAACAGAAATTCCTTGCCATGGCCTCGTCTACCATCAAAATCTGAGCCTAACGAGCTGCAGCAGCACACGGGCAAGAAGAGGCCGTTCACCTCTTACTGCGGCAGAACGCTACTTTCCAGGGAAAAATGAACTACTACAGAGTATTTTATATTTGATATCAGGACCAGCAATAGCTACACCGGTGCAAGGTTCCAGGAAACAGACAGACTGATGACTTGACAGTCTAAATTAGATGTTTCTAAATTTTCTGAATCAACAATCACTCTCCCATTTCAGACTGTATCTTCCACCCAGAGTAGCAGGCACGCATACCACCAACGCTACTGGGGCATCAGACGCAGATGACGTAAGGCAGACCCAAATACAAAGCTGGGAGAATTAATTTTAACATTTATGTTCTATCAATGACATTAATAATTGTTACACTCATCTTTCCTACACTTAAGTATTTGATTTTAGGTCACGTGAAAGTGATGCTTAGCAAACAAACAGCCACCTGCCTGCTCCCGTCTCCCTCTGATCTGTGTGGACACAAAAGCTCATGAGGAAATGCAGGTGTATGTGTTAGAACACACGGATCTGAGCCCTCTGCCCTGTTATGAAATAGCATGCTTTGAGGATAAATATTGTATTTCTAAAGCTACAGAAAAATGACATGCGAGGATTTACTGTCACATCTTTGTATTTATAATGAAGCGCACACTCCGTCAAATCGAGAATGAATGAAATACACCAGCCACTATGCTTCGTTTAATCACCACCAGCAGCTACATTGCCTGTGGAAGCCCACAGATGTCTATGACTCAGTTGCCACTTTAAAACCCTCTTCTGGTGTTGGTATTATGAAGAGTGAGAAGTGATGTGGAACACCTTTGGCTTTCATTTCAAAAGAAGTGTTGGAAGTGACAGAAAACAGCAATTTGCACAGAAGGAAGGACAGACCAATCTACACCCTTATGTGAATCACCAACATCCACCTTGAGTAAAAACTTACTTTGGTGACTTACATTTTACTGTAATAATAATAATAAAAAAACATATTTGTTGGTAACGAGAAAGGGAGCAAGTACAAATCCTGTATTTCATAACAGAGTGCTTGGGGGTCACAATGGGTTTGGAGAGAGTTATTCAGTATTCCTAGATACGTCTCTAGTCCTTTATTCAAGAAACAGGAAAATAGTTTCTAAGCCCAGAAAGAAATGTTTTTAATAGCAGGTGTTACTCCAAAAGCATTTCAATATCCAAAAGGGAGAACAAAAGGAAAAAATAAAAAAAAAAAGTGTGTTTGGAAAGAAAAGTCAAGTGGCCTATAAAAAACGATCCTTGTATATGTTTGAGAGGTGTAACAATCTCTGGTTAAAATACATTTTTAAGCAGATCCGACTGCCACATCGTTTTGACATTACTGTACAGAAAGATGCAGGTATCCAGGCTTTTAAAGCGGAAAGAAAGTCTTCTACTCTAGGTTACAGAACGGGGAAAAAAAGCCCCGCAGCTGCAGCACCCGGCGGCAGGGCGAGCCCGGCGCGGCGTGGAAAAGGCGCTTTCGTTGACATTTGCGATTAAGGCACCGGCAGAGGTCAGATCCTGCTGGTCGCGCGGCACCCGCAGCCTGCGGACAGCTGGCACGAGCAAACCCCGAGCGGAGATCTACCAGCCGCGGCCGGGCTCAAGTTCAGCGCGGGTTAAAAATATCGGCGGGGCGGCGGCGGGGCCCCGCGCGCGGCTCTCCCCTCGGCCTCCGGCCGGCCGCGGCGT
>VXAV01011342.1:135956-152502 GCA_013399715.1 Alectura lathami | reverse complement strand
GCAAAAAAAAAAAAAAAAAAAAAGAATATGTACAGGTGCAACAGGTTCACCTTTCCTGCAAAATCACTGCAAATAGCCTGACCCGTATCTTCATCTCTTTCTCATAGGATCAACAGAAGACAGGTCACAGCACTGCAAATATATTCATCCTTCTCTCCAGAAAGTCAGATTTAATAAAACAAACACACACCTGCAGATTGTAAAGAAAATTTCCTGCCCCTTTTTGACCTAATTAATTTCTATCATCCCTAAGCATAAGTTAGACTATCTACCATCTTATCAGTGATCTTTATTCAGCCTGAAGTACTCTATAGACTCCAGGGATATATGATTGTTGATCTGTATTTAGTTTGTCTTTTATAATTTAAGCTACATGGTAGCTTGAAAATAGAGAAGTTATATTTCTACTTTGAGGTAAAATTTGCTTAGAGAGTTTGTAACACTTCAAACACGTTCATAGCTGCTCTCAGGTATACATGATTTAGAAGTAAAATTAGGTTCATTCTCTTCACTTCCTTTCTTCAATTAAATGTATGTACGTGAGAAAAATAAACATCTCAATGGCTGACTGGTGAGTGGTTCACTAAGGGTTCTTGTAGTTAAATTGCAAATCTCAAACTTAACTCAAATTTACACACGATAATTGAGAAAGTAAACAGTATTGATTTTAGCTCAGTACCTTCTTTCCATCAAGGACAGAGAGAAACAGGTCTTGAAACTTTCTGACTGAATCAATTTCATGTAACTAGCCTTGAAAGATCTCTTCTCCATCAAGATTGTATCATCATAGTGGGAAAATAAGATTGTAAACCCAAAGCATATTATAGAAAAGGATGGACATGTGATATATGTATTACCTTCAAAACTAGATATAGAACTCATGCATGTACTTTTTAAGTCACACAGCTCATTTCATCGACATGTCAGTCATCTCCAGAAGCGTGTCACAAATACCTCTAGAAATAGCACAAAAATGAAAACAAAGTGTTTCAGAAAATTGGTGTCTCACATGTAAAATCTGTAAGTTTTGAAAATAACCACTTCAATAAAAACACATATCTCTAAATATAAAAGACAATAATCCATGTCTTTCATTGGGAGTAGGCCAGTAGTGTCACAGAGCATTATTCTTATGGCAATTAAGGCTTACAAAAAGGCGTGCGAGCAATTTCTTATTAAAAAAAAAAAAAAAAAAAAAAAANAAAAAAAAATAAAAAAAAAAAAAAAAAAAAAAAAAAAAAAAAAAAAAAAAAGGACTCATTCACCAAGGAAAATAACAGAATTTTAAGTTGAATTTCTCAGATACAAATCAAGGCTAATCTTCCCTGATCAGCCCAAATTTTTGTCTAAATAAAATCCTTCCCTAATCTAGTGAACCAGATAATGTGTGAAGAAATGATTAAACAGCTTCTGAGTTATCCACCATGTAACAAAACACAAAATCGAGAATTTGGTAAAGGTGACATGGAGGAGAAATTATTTGGGGTTTCTGAAAACTTTACATAACAATCCTTACAGAAGCTTTATTTGGGAAAGTCAGCCAGTCAAGTTACTTCTTGTTAGATCACAGCAAGGACAATAAACTGAAAAGTAACAGAAATCGAACAGATAAACAGCCAGCTTCTACTGTTAACACTTGTAGACTTACTGGATTAGAACATATGGAGGGGCAGCGACTAAACAAATATAGGAAAAAAGTCTGAGGAAATCTGTAAGCAGAAAGAGGAGCCTCTGACAGAGCATAGTACAAGTCTGAATAGCAGTAATGGCGTCTGCCTTGTGCACTGCTGCCATTTGATCCAACAGGAAATAAGAATGTCTGGGTTGTGGGAAACATATCAGGGCTCTACAGATATTCCAGACAGAGACCAGCACGGCAAAGGCAAATGTAGTGATCAACTTGGAGTCCTGTGAGCTGCCACCAAGTCAGGTGTTCACACTGAACAGGACTTAGAGAGGAAGCAGCAATTTCAGAAAAAAGCTAGACAACTAACTACCCTGTAAAGGTGTCACCAGAAAGGTCTTGTGAATCAGGTGGCAACCCAAGTGGAAAGATAAACAGATCTAAGAATCAAAAAGGGCTCAAACAAGCAACAGCCAGGTCTCGTGAACTTGTAAGCAACAAATAGCTGTCGCAAGAAAGCCTAGATGGACCACAGAAAAGCATGAGCCATACACAGATTGAAATATACTGATTAATTTAAGGACCAATTATTATAATTCTTGTATATTATTAATCGCAATGTTGCTTGTAAATTCTCATTATTATCACTGTTTGCCTGGGGAAGGAAGACACACAGAACTGTGCTTGAAGATGCTCTTTGCAGTGAACTGGAAGCAGCCATTATGTTATTCATATTCCCCCTGGATATAGATCAAACGTGATGGCAAAAGTAGATGGCAATGGCTTATCTGTAAAGAGAGAGAGAGAATGCTCATTACCTAACACAGTCACCTGAATTCTCCAGATTCATTTAATCATTGTTACAAAAGTACCCAGTCTTTACACAATGCTCTGTCAAAAACTGAGGGAGATTTATGCGTCATTAGAGATGTGGGCTGCTTCTACACTTGTGCAAAAATTAAAACCAATACTCATTCCATTTTTCACCCCTCACATCTAGACACTTTTTCATCAGTAGGCCATAAAGCATTCTCAAGCTAGATATGTATCATTATTCCCATTTTGCAGATGCAAACAAATAAACAAACCGGGCACATGAAATTATTTCACCATCACCACCTAGCAAGGCAATGGCAGAAATGGAAATTAAATTCAGGTTGGAGGAATCTTAGTGAACCAACACTGTGGCCACAGAGCTATATGCCACGCTGCAAACTTGAGTGCTTTACATCATCATTAAACAAATGTGGAATGGTTTTCCATTCCTTACACCATAAAGTTGGATTCCATTTACAACTGCCAGTACCTAGGTTTCCTAGGTCACTTCAAATATATATTCGCACCTTTTTTTCCCAGCTGCTGATGTTTTCAAAGAAACAATACTGCAACATAACAATCACAAGAATGGGTAGCAATGCCTTCCTTAGTAACAGAAGAAATGCAATTGCTTTGGTTGGATCTTTCTTTATTGAGTGCTTTTCCACCTCGGATCTGTTCTGTTCTGCTTCCATGACTATCTGTATTGGTGTCAACTCTATTACAGAGATTTTGTACCTACCAGATTTTTTTTCCATTATAAGGTTACAAACTCAATCTGCTTCTGTGACCTCAAAGAACAGTTCCAAAACTGTCAAAAGTCTCACCCATTCTGAGCTGCTGCTGCCTATGAAAAGGTGTATCAAGTGTCATCTCACAGCATTCCTCGAGGCACCCAAGTCCTCCTCTTGCTCAGAAGTGAAAGGCTCAGGCATCAACCGCCCTCTGTTGTGGATACAATCCTGCAGACAAGGACTAACCCAAACTCTCACAATTCCTCTCTTCTTCTCACTCCCCCATTAGCCCCTCTTACAGGTTCTGAGTTGTATGATGCAGTAGTTGTTATAGGTCTACAGCCTCTGCCTTCCTCTCCCCAGCAGCAAGGTAGCTTTATCCTGCCCTCTCTGCTTACTGAAATATCACAATTTATGACAATTTTTGCCTGGGGCTCAGTATTGGCCCTGGCAGCTGATCCAGAGAACTCAGTGCAGCCAAGCATTTCTGATGATCCTATCTCCTCTGTTCTGCAACTGAGAAAAACTTTTCCCCTACCATATAAGCCAGGGAACTGCAAAAGACAGGCTTTTTTGTAGTAAAGTCTTTTCTAGGTCATTGTCAGTTTATGCTGTTGCCCAAGATATGAAGCAGCTGCTTGGCTAATAAGATGGGCATTTACGACTACCCTAGACACATCCTGTAAACTGTTCATGCTCAAATCTACTTTTATTTGAAGTCCTCTGGCATTTCTTCTTTCTCTCTCTCTTTAAAACATGGAACTACTTAATTGACTCTGAAAATAGGGTCAGTCAGCACCTACTCCTCCCTCCCCTGAAAAATTCAGAAACTTAGAAGTTTACATTCACCATCCTGAAACTTATACATGTGCATATCACATGCATCTTAAAAAAATTAAGCATTTTATTCTGAAGGATATGAAATAGCCCTACAAACTTTGTCTCTTCAGTTCTGAAGATAACTCACAAAATTTTCTGGTATTATATAATCCAACCTTTTTACATGTTTCCATTTATAAATCCTTTATTTGTCTCTTGCCCTGCATCTGCCTCCTCCTCTCTCATCTCCACACCTGTTCCGCTTCTCTCCCATCTGCCTGACATATTGAAAATAATCACATCCTGTCCCCTGCCACTGCTGCCAACATCACTACATCCTTTGAATTCCCTTATCAAAGTGCTTTTGCAACATGCCCAGCATTAGCGGCTCCTTCAAGACTCCAGTTACACCAGAGGTGTATCAAAACTCATCTTCCAGAAACCTTCTTACACTTCACTGCACTCACATTTTGCTCACCCCTTTCAGTCGTGACTCCATACCTTCTCTGCTGCACCTTCATGCAGTGCTTCAGTTCCTCTTCCCTCAGATCCCGCATACTCAGACTCTGAAGTCATCTTGATCTGGGTAGGCGCAATCACTACGCCCGACAGAACAATCGGTTTGGAATGGAAAGTAAAGAAAAAGCGAAGAAAAAAAATCTATCAAACCCAAAAGCACATATGTTCAGGCCTCTAAATCACAGCCAAAGAACAACACAGGAGGGTGAACCGAAAAAATTCTTCCTCCTGCATTTACCTCTGTCCCTGCTTTCCGTGGCACTGTCCTTACCCTCCACAAATACATCATGGCTTTGTTTCAGCTGCACAAAACAGACTGATGAGTCCTCAGTGGCAGTGCTTATCTCACAGCTGAAAAACTTCAAGCAGATCTAAACTTCCATAGAAGCGAGTAATACTGAGGTCACAGAAAAGTTTGTATTTTTATTTACTTCTAATTGAAGTATCTTATGATATCACAGCCTTGACTACGTAAAAAGCACTAACATGCCCTGCCCATTTCTCCCAGCCACGCTCCTGAAGCAGAAATCACACACCATCAGCATTTACTGCTATGAAGGGCAGAGTCACCCTGACAGCAGCGTTTGCAGACTCCAGGCGAGGCTCACGGTTGCTCTTACTCAAAACACTTCAGGCGCTGCAGCATAAGAAATTAGAAACATAAGAGATCATACAGATTGCTGTTTGGTTAAACGTTCTCTTTCTTTACAACTGCTGCAGTGCAAAGCTACTTCTCCTTGCCTTGATAAAAGAGCTTTCTTTTATCAAGTGGTTCCCTAAGGAAATATTTTTATTACCCACATCAATATCTACTGAAGTGGATTTAAGAATTCTAATGGCCTTGATGTCTGATATTAACATCAGCTCGGGTAGCTGCTCTGTTAAATGCACAGCTTTTCAGTGATGATTCATTTGCAAGAGTCTGTGTGCCTTGGCTAGGGCTATTCCATCAGAAAATTCTGTGCCAGGTTCTGGAAGACAGCACTGGACTGTCACTCTTCGTGGCAAACAATTGTTTAATTAGTAACAAGAGGGTTTGTCCAAAAGCACCGGGCTTCTTCCACCTACACCACATCCTGAGGCTGCTGTCTGCTCTTGAGACGCTAGAGTGAGTCAATCAGCCACACTGCTTATTTGACCACCACCAACCATCCAGATGTGTAAAGAGCAAAGAAAGTCATAAATACTCCACAGCAAGTAAATATCACATTGTCCTCATTTCAAATGAAGAAATACCTCACCGAAGATTTATGAAAATGTACACTTATTTTCATTGTGAGCTTCTGTTTACCCAACAAGCTGGATTTGTGCCTGATTTCTCAAAGACCATACACAATTTTACATAAAGCATTACAGAGCATTTGCTCTCAATATTAGTGGCTACCAAATCTGTATACTTACATTAACAACACCCATACACATTACTAACACTGAAAGCATACATTGAATTTTTCCATTTTTTGCCACTCTACTGCACCCTTTCTCCTGCATTCAAAGGCAAAAAAGCAGTCTGGATGACAGGGCAGCCTGTTGGTTACAGAAAGGTCACCATGCTGTGCTTAGCTCAGAGCCTTCTGGACCAGGTTTCTCGGGCAAAGATGCTTCTGCAGACAGGCACAGCCAAGCCTAATGCAAGAACACACAAGTAGGTGGTCACTGGCAGTGGGGTATCTCTCAAGTTGAAGAGAATAAGTGTTCATCAGAGAAGCTTATCTTGGCTGTTACATAAGTAAATCTGAGAATAAAAACACATAGCTAATTATGCAAAAAATGGCAGAAAATTTCCTTACGGTAATAGCTAGGCCCAGATTGTCAAAATACACATGAAGGACTTCACTTACGTTTACAAGCACTCAGAAGCATAGGCAGGCTAGGATGTTTCTCTGCATATTTCTTATATCTATCAGTATTAACTAATTCCAAGAAAACGTTATCAAAATAAAATCTTATTTCCACCTCCATATATACACACCTCTCTCTCACTATTTAATTTCCTAACCATTAATTGTACACCCATAGGACCTTTTCTTCCCATATGCCAATTAAATGTTAAAATTTTCACAAAATATCTCTTTTTGGAAAATAATTTTCCTTTTTGAATTTCTGTCATTCTGTCACTGGTATTCTGTCTGCACTTTTGGGCTCTTGCTTTGATACTGTTGGCATCTAACACAGATATTCTGTCTTAGATATTCTTAGCCCCTTTAAACCAAGTCACCAAGACCTACAGGTCCCAAACTCTAGAAGTTACAGATGAAACCATATGATGAGTTAGAAATGTGCATGGAGAAGGGGAGTCCTCTTTTCCTTAAAAGTTGAGATTCATACAACTCCAGGAACTGGGACTTACACCATCAAATATCATAAAACAGGATTAAAATGGCAGACATTGTCAGCATGAATGTGCGTTATAGAAGTACAAACTACATTTAGATGTATTTCTCACTGTCAGTTTCAGAAATAAATGTCAGAATGCTAACAACTGGAGGTTTTCTCTCTCTCCCTCCCTCTCCCTCTCTCAAAGGATCAAGTGCAGATAGACTTCTGAAATATGATGGATTTGGGCTCGTATCTGCTTTTAATCTTTCAAAATTTGCTAAGTTGTTCTTAAGTGCTAGATGAACTATTTATTTCAATCTTTATAAAAATTCCTCTCTGACAAGTATTCACGTAGAAGAAACCAAAGTTCTAAAAACTAAGTAATCTGATAATCCATCCCATATGTAACACTCCAACTGTGGAATATATTCATCTTATATCACAAATGCTGCCGCAGACTTTCTAACTCAGCTAAAATTTGCAGAATTTCACATTACGAGGTTTTATTTTTTTTTTTTAAGCAATTGCTTCTTTTGTTACCTAAATCTTTTAAACTCTTCTTGCATATTTCCTTACTTAAATCTTATTGAACAATTTAAGTCAAACATGAAGTAGCAATTCCATTGTATGTAATTAGGCTAAATGCATCAACACCAATTATATTAAGAGAAAATTTTTCTCGAAGAAAATAGACAATGTCTTCATGTAGCCTTAGCTATATTTTGCACTAACACAAAAACAATCTCTAACAAAAATTGAAATTTCACGAAAGACATACTGAACAGTGATGTGCTTTTCTTCCACAGCACCTTGTAAGAAATCCATTCACAAAAGCGTACCATGAAATGCTTTGGGGTAATGTTTCCCCCCTCCTACAGTCCTGCTATTGCACAGTTCTTCAGAGCAGGATGGAAGCTGAGAGAAACCCATCTGTGTGCCTGATGAATTACTGTACTTCGTGGACCCAGAACCATGGTTTGTTAGCTTTATTTCCCCCATGAGCAGAGTTCATCCTAAGAAATCCATACCAACTTCATCTCCCATGCTCCTTGGACTGGAACATACTGCAGATGGCATTTACACAGCAGCTAGCCAGCACAATACCTCTTAGCACTAGGCAATAATTAATAGTTCATCACTAAGCAAAACCTCCTTTAATTCATTGATTGCACCTCGGATTGCTCCCTCTCCTCAAAACTGCTGAAAGCTCCTGACCCTCCCTTTGCAAAGAAAGGAATTTGTGAGCTCTGTTCTAACACAAGGAGGGTAAATTACTGTGAAAGGATCACTTATATCGCCGCTGGATGACAGGCAGCTTTGGACCCAACAGCTTGTACTAATGGAAATCGAATCAGCTGAGGGAAGAGGAAAGACACTTGAGAGCTATACATATAATAAAAGTTTTCCAAATCTACAGCAAAAAAAAATCTACAGAAAAAAAAGAAAGCTAAAGAGTATAAACCAGGGGAATTTCTAGCATTTTTTTTTTCCTTTCTTCACCATTCCCATTATATAATAACTAGTGAAGAGATATTTGTAAAACAGCCATGAAATTTTCTCAGAATTAAATAATTAACATTGAAAATCTCAACACAATTTTCATTGTCTAGATGCAACTTCAATAACTTGAAACTGGGAACAAATCATTTTTCTTCAAATGTCTTGATTTGCTTTACTTCAAAAACTCTTCTAAGTAACGGGTCAGCCTACCCAGTGAATAGGTTAAAAGAAAATAAAAACTCCTTTAACCAAGAGAAAAAATCAGTTTTTTAAACCAAAAGAGAAGTTTTCAAGGAAGGAGAAAAAAAAAAAAATCTGGAGTAACTGTGTGATGATTTCCTCCCTACAGAGAACCAGCAGGGCTGAAGCAGTTATTGGTTGACATTTTGTCAGGCACTACATAACTCAGTTAGTTCCACAACAGCAACCTGCATTCTTACACACTAAAACATCTAGACCCTCCATTATACTGATTTACAGAGAAGACTACAAATAAGCAGTTGTAGGCACTAGCTTTATTCACCAAAATAGAAAAATTTGCAAATGTTTGATAAACACACAGATGTAATTACCACTCCAGATTTTTCAGCTACATCTGAAGAAATGTTTTTACTCTCTGCAATTCAGGCACAAACATACAGTACCTACAAAACTCTTTGGACTTTGCCCTCCAGCTGTTTGCTCATCCAATAAAAAATGACTTTATTATTTTGGATAAATGTACTTGATATTGAAAAAAAAAATTCTTATTCATTTCACTGCAAAGAATGCATAAATCATCTGATCCCTGTTGTCCTTAGATATGTAGCAGTAGTGTAAACAGCAACAGGAAACCAAGATGAAATAACATATAAATCTGTGAGGTTCCCCTCTCATTTGCACCTCAGAACACCCCTTTGTTGAAACGGAGGCTGAATTCCATCTTTCCTGAAAGCACTACTGAAATCTCAATATTATCAGACACAAAGGATATATGATAGCAAAGCCAAGCCAACTCTCAAATACTACATAATTTCTACGGAATACAGCACTTAGGCTTCACATTGAACATTGCAAATAGTATTTACAGAAGTCAGAATGGCTTTTAAAATATAACTATTATAAAGTAAATTCAATGGCTTCTTAACTTTTTCCCTTTTCTGCTGTTAAAGACTATAATGAAAAGTTACAGGATTCAACATTTATACTTCTGTACTTTACCATGCATGCAAAATATATTTTTTTCCTATCTTTTCCAGAGGTGATACCTTAGGGCACAGACATGCAACCAAGCTACTGTGGATTACTTGAGCACCAAAAATAGCTGATGGGCATACTCTAATACCAGGATGCAAGGTAATGCCACTCTGCTGAAGCACCTCTTATTAAATCAGCTTCCCTTGCATTTGCCCTGGGCTAAGAGTACACAGAGAGGCATGCAGAAATGTCGTAATTCACTCCCATGCCTCAATCCTTAGTGTGACTGTCAGCGAATTGCTTGTTAACTGGAGTTAGAGACTGAGGAAAAAGGCAAATATCTCTACTCCTTCCACTCCACCTAAACCCAATCATGCAACATGCCTGAGGCCTCAGTTGCTACAGCATTTCTCTACTGCTTAAATCATTGTTTGAGAGAAAAGCAGAAATGCCCAGCAGTACCTACCTGCACAAGAAACTCTTCCCTACTGTGAATGTCAAGCATAGGATAGGACTCTGGTCAGGGTTAGGAAAACTAATATTTGAACAGCGCTCTCTTGTTTCAAGCAGGTCTTTCTTCAAGAACACGTAAAAACACAGACAGTGCAGCCTTCTATATTTCCTGGTAATAAACCCAACTAAATTACATTTAGAAATGTACAATACTGCTCTGAATTGTTTTCTTCAAGGGGCCATTCGTAGTCTCTGGACTCATAACTCTTCTTCTTCCGCAAAGTTATCCAAAGATAATCAGATGGCAGAACACTCAAAATGAAACCTTTCTATACCATTTCAGCAACTGAGCTGTTCATGTCTTCTCTTCTTGAGTCTTTCCTTTATTTTCCTTTTTTTTTTTTTTTTTTTCTCCTGTAAAAAGTTACAGAAACACCTGAAAATCAAATGAAACCTTGAACAGTTAAGTGCTTATTCTTTGGCAGACTTAAGAATAAAACTGGCAGCAGTGTCATGTCTTCTATGAAAAAACTACTTTGACCTCTACGAAAAAAGTGACGACATTGGTGGACAAGGCAAGAGCAGCAGATGTCATCTACTTTGACTTGTGTAAAGCATTTGATCTTATTCTCTAAATTAGAAAGACATGGATTTGATGGATGGACCATCCAGTGGGTAAGGAATTGGTTGGATGGCTGCATCTGAGGAGTTGCAGTCAATGATTCTATGTCCAGGTGGAGATCAGCAATGAGGGGCACTCCTCAGGGGTCCATAATGGGACCAGTGCTGTTTAATGTCTTCATTGGTGACACGGACAGTGAGATTGAGTGCATCTTCAGCAAGTTTGTGCATGACACCAAGCTGAGCGTGCAGCTGGCACACTGGAGGGAAGGGATGCCATCCGGAGGGACCTGGACAGGCTTGAGAGGTGGGCCTGTGTGAACCTCATGAAGTTCAACAATGCCATGTGTAAAGCCCTGCACCTGGGTCAGGGCAATCCCAACCACCAGTACAGACTGGGTGACACATGGATTGAGAACAGACTTGCAGAGAAAGACCTATGGGTACAGGTGGATGAAAAGCTCAACAAGAGCCAGCAGCATGTGCTTAAAACCCAGAAAGCCAAAAGTATCCTGGGCTGCACCACAAAAAATTATTTACTCAGAGGGTGGTGAGACACTGGCACCCGCTTCCTGGAGAAGTAGCAGATGTCCCATCCCTGGAGGTGTTCAAGGGCAGGTTGGATGGGGCTTTGATCTAGAGGAAGGTGCCCCTGCTCACCACAGACGGGCTGGAACTAAATGGTCTTTAGGATCCCTTCCAACTGAAAACATTCTATGTTCTGTGACCTAAGTTAGAAATGTTCAGCATATGTGTCTATATATAGAGAGACATGTGTGTCTATATGAAGCGTTGTATATAAGTAGACTAAGCAGCTGTCATTAGTGAAAGTCATTATTTAGATTTTCATAAAAATATTTCCGCAAAGTCCAGAAATAAAAAAATTGCTTGCCAGCACTACCATATGCTAAAGCAAAGCTTTCAAGTGACCTTTACTTTCAAATGTTAATTATGCATCAGACAACATAGTCTTCCAAGTTCTGAATTTCTGCTAAGACTAAACAAATCAATACAGATACTTTCCCCAAGAAATAACAGCCTTACTTCACAACAGCATAACTCTGTTGACTGCACTGCATACTAAATACTGGAATAATCCACTGGAAGAAGTGGTTTCTCCAATACTGTTGGTTTAGGAGTTAACCAATAATTAATTGTACGTGATAAGTACATGATGCTCACCTTGTCCCAGGGTGAAGCTGTTTGCTTAAACTGAAGATCATGAGATTACTATTATTTATCAAACGTCAATGAAATAAAACTGTGATATATGCAAATACAGCACATCTGTCCCAAGGTATTTACAGTACACTTCAGAAAGATAATAGTTTATCACACCAGAGTAAGTAATTAGATAAACTCACTTCAAATGTGGGCTTTTTCTTGGAGTCACTGTTTGTTCTAATGATGCAGAGAGATCTGTTTCACAAATCAATACTTCTCCTCAGCCAAAATAACTACCTTTATTTTCTAAGGTCACTGCTGGACCTCTGTTTTACAAAAGCTTTTGGATTAAAGAAATATATTAAATATATAGTACAGTTGGAAACTCCTAGCTTGTTTAAATTACTGCAATAGTATATTCAAATCCTTTTTTATTTTTTTTTTTCAAATCATCTACTTTTAAAGCTTAAGATAGGACTTGTAACAATGTCTTTACATAAAAATACTGCAATTTACAAAATATTTAAAGCCAATTTATGAAACAAGAAGTCTACTAGGAAACATTCTTCCATACTTCCACTTTTGTCTATTGCTGAAGATAATCCAGAAGTTGCATTTTAATTTATTGTGCCCCACAACATGCCAGCAATACATTCTTGTTTGCTGGACTTTTTTGTTTCTTCTTCCACTTCCTCTGAACTGCAAGCTTACCTATTCTATCTTCCTAAACAGGATAACCAAAAATTTTACATAGGAAATCTTGCTCTTAGAAGTTTCTTAACTGATTCCCCACCCCCCATACCCCCCACAGGGAGGTGACAATTCCTAGCCAACATTTCATGTAACTGGTGAGGAATATCGAAGTAAAAATTATTGTTTTGATATAAATATTGCTTCAATATCCAATCTGAAAAAAAAAAAAAAATTCTGAAACTAGGTAAATGACAAAAAAAAAAAACATTCTGAAACTAGGTAAATGACAACTGAATGCAACTCCATATTTCATTCACAGGAAAAACACTCACCTTTTTAGTTTGATGTTTGTGGTGGAATTGTGTTTCCATTTTCATTTTGTGCTTTCTTTTTATGGTTTCACTTCCTGTTTTAATTAAAATCTTGTGTGAAATGACAAAATTATTTTGAGATTATCACCTTTTCTAAAGGACTCTAGTTCCTAGAAAGAACCTGATTATTAGCACAGCTGTAAATGGCAATGTCAAAACCTTCTAAGCATACAGGTCATGACAAGTTCCTGTTATGTGAGCTGCCAAGTGTATCTACATCTGGAATTTCATTTTTAACTGCACAACTTCACCCCACTGTAAGACGGTTTACTCTCCCATGAAAACAGATCTACTGTTGAAAATGGGGTATACTACACAGCTAGTGGTATCATATCATTGCTTTTTGGATAAATGGCTTTTATCTGAAGAGCAGCATCTGTTTTTCATGATGATTTAACCTGTTTAGGAACCTACTAGGTAGATGTTCTGGAAATCATAGAGACACCAAATCGTTTGGGTTGGAAGGGACCTTAAAGACCATCCAGTTCCAACCCCTCTGCGGTGGGCAGGGTCATCTTCCTCTAGATCAAACTGCCCAGGAACCCATCCAGCCTGGCCTTGAGCACATCCAGGGATGGGGCAGCCACAGCTTCTCTGGGCAGCCTGTGCCAGCGCCTCATCACCCTCTGAGTAAAAGATGTTGTCGTAATATCTAATATAAACATACCCTCTTTCAGTTTAAAGCCATTATCCCTTGTTCCAACACTATACTCCCTGATGAGAAGTCCCTCTCCAGCTTTCTTGTAGGCCTACTTTAAGCTTTGAGAGGCTGCTATCAAGTCTCCCTGAAGCCTCCTCTTCTCCAGGCTGAACAACCCCAACTCTTTCAGCCTGTCTCAGGGTGCTCCAGCCCTCTGATGGCCAGTTAAGCTGACAGCTATAAAAGTCAGGATCATATCCTTGTTTTTTTCCCTCATTCCCTTCTAACAGACAGATAAGCATACTCTGAGCACTACCCACAGTGTATCTCTGGTGAAGAAGTGTTTTTACACCCATTTTCCCCAATGCTTAAGCAAGTTTGCTTGACAGTATTGGGAAAACATTATTTGTCTTAGAACTAAAAGCTTAGGACCTTCTCCTAGAATCATGTTTCTGATGGAGACCAGCAGGGAATTACTCTTTTCTTCATTCAGAATCTCAGTTGTCCTGGACACAGTGTATGGATTTTAATTCCTCAGGGATAATTAATACCTTCCATCAGTGTGACTTATACTTGAGAGGATTCAGTACTCTTTTCTGCCTAAACAGGTGAGGTCTTTCCTCTTCACTGTTTCCTCCATCTAGAAAAGGGAATGCAGCTTCCTTTCTCAGCTGAAGCTGGTCTTCTGCTCACCGAGTAGTAATTAAATCAGAGTGAGCAGCAGCCTCTAGCACTTTCTTTATATTAAACTGCCACCAGAGCAGGAACCCCTTCAACACAGGCTTCTCTCAGGAAGAAGAGTAAACTGATCTTTGTCCCAGATGAATACTTAAACAGTTAAACAATACTTACAACAGTTTACAGCATACAAGTGAAAAACAAAACAAAACAAACAAGCATAACTCTGATATCGGCTGTGACTTACAAAAAAAAAAAAAAAAAGACAGTCAACTTCTCTGTTGGGCCAATAGCTGAAACACAACACACAGAGTAGGTCTACTGCAAGTACATGCACCTAACAGAGGGAGGCTGAGGAACACCACCTAGCTACAGATTTGGAAGAGCTCAGGTGCACATCTGTTATGGAGCTGCTTGGGTCTGCCAAGGCTTCTAGGCTCATCCAAGAACAGATTTTGGGGGACATGGAGGTGTAAAAAGCAGCAACTCCAACAAATCTTAGCTGCCTTTAGGCTTAAAATGGACTCAGTGAAACTGGGCATAAAAATCCTAATTCCCTTTCCAGATCTGACCTTTAGCCCATGCCTCTGTCCTGTGTCTTTGCCTGAATGCATACCACACACAATTAACAGCTTCCCTTGCTTGTCAGTATCCCATACATATCAGTAAAGCAAAGAGTTGCCTGGAAAGGAAGAAAGAAATTAAAAACAAAAGGTAATTAACACCATCAGTGATTAGAATGACAGCCCAAAATTTCAAGTGTCTGGCAGCACCACCAGAACCACAGAGCTGTGATTACTTTACAGCCTTTTAGCAGGGAAATGGCAGATACAAACTGGCCCCTGGTCCCTCCAGCTGCTACGTTGCTGGCTTCTTCTGCCTTTAGGGAACTGTGCAGTGCTTTCTTTTGGTTCTGATGCCACTGAAGCACCTGATTAAACTCACAGGTGGGAAAAGCACAGTAACATCCACACTGTTTATCCCACTCAGATTTTTCCCCTACCTCTGTGTGTAATAATAATCAATGGTCTCCCACTTTGTACCAGTAGGCTGACATGTTGTTAACAAGTTACCCAAACATTGTCATTTGGAAAGAGGAAAAGGACAGAAAAAAAAATTGTCTGGCAGTAGGAATATCCATCCATCCACCCACCCATGAAGGACTCCATGCATCAGCAAAATATTAGATTATTTCACAGTAGATTACTTGGATTATGACAGAAACAATTGTTTTAAAGACAAACATTCTAACAGTAAGTCTTGCTCCAAATATATGCAAAGGGTTCATGAGAAGAGTCAGTCTCTTTTAAAAAAAATAGCACCAAGGCCTGAGTATCACCTAACTGTGAGAAGGATGCTGCATACAGCAAGAGTTTCCCCTGCTCTTCTTCTGAACTGGATGTCATAGGGAGAAAAAGAAAAGCCAACGGTCAGTTCCAGTGGGACTTTCCTACACGTTTATTCCCTCAGCAAAGCTACAAGGTCATTCCTGTGCACCCTAGGGCATTATAGATTAGACTATTCCTTCTCTAATGAGCATTTTATACCCAGAGGAGAGGCAGACACTACATGTCATTCCAGAAAATATACTGACCCTGGAGGAAAACGAAGAAACTTCTAAGCAAGCCAGAAAACTTGATGACACCTAAGCCAGCCAGAAAACAAGCAGCTAAATGTTCCTATTAAGGAAGATCAAGGAATGGCATCATTTTCTTAAAAACAAGACAAAAAAAGCAGAATGTTTTTCACTCAACATCACAGATACTTATCTAGAAAACATAAAAGTCAACAAGATAACATCAAAGAAAGCCACGCAAAGCTGAAAAATGTATCTTGCTTCAGCATGACTCATGAACCCATTTCTACTACTAAATCCCCAGTAAAACTCCTTTTTGCAACCACTGTTTTTATGCTATAATAAAAAGATGCATTAAAGGACAAAGGCCAGTACATTGCAATGAACTATCATGAAATCCAAGGTGCTGATCTCACAGCTGCCAAGAGAGCAGGCATTATTTATCTTTGCACACAACTACAGATGCTTTTAAGTATATGATGGGGTTTAACTGAATGAAATTACAGTTTCAGCAAACATTCCTTATACTAGAGAACGCACAGAATTTTGTGCCAAAAGGATTGTTCTAGCCCCTATTTTCCATCCTATCAGAAGCCATAGTTCATTTTTTCATTCAGAAACTCAGTTGTCCTGGACACAGTGTATGGATTTTAATTCCTCAGGGATAATTAATATCTTCATCAGTGTGATTTTTCCATTTGTTAATTAGTGTTAAAACTTGATTCTAAATAAATTTGGACTATAATAATGGCACAACTTCCAGCCATCTGATATTGCCATTTTTATACTACTTGAAAGGAAGACCTTTTTTTTTTTTTTTTTTTTTATAAAGAGAAAAAAGAG
>VXAV01011342.1:68658-108250 GCA_013399715.1 Alectura lathami | reverse complement strand
CCTAGCAGGGACCTATTTCCACTCACTGACTCCTGGGGCCTCCACTTCCGACTGACCTCGAGAGGGTGGGGGATCCACTGCTACTCGTGGAGCACCCTCCCGGTGTTTTTCTGACAGCTGCGGTAGGGAGGCAATCCATCCGCCTATTTCTCTCTCACAGTCCCTGATGGCTCTTAACCTTTCTACCTCCTCCTTCAGCTGGGCCACTAGGCTGAGCAGGTCATCCACCTGCTCACATCTCAGACAGGAGCTACCTCCGCTACACTCCAGCAGCAGTGCCAGACTCAGGGACTCCCTGAAGCCTGAGACCTGGACCGCTGCATGCACACGCGTGGTCTCCGTCTGAGTCACCACATTCTTGTTGGCAAGGGCTCTCCGCCGGGTAGCAACCATGGCTAGGTCTAGAGCTGTAGGAGAGCAGCGACCAGCAGTGCTCTGCCTGCTAAAGGGTGGGAAAGCGCTCTGCACCGCCTGCTCGCCCTGCCTGTGCCACCTGCCGCACCACACCCCTCTGCCATGCCTCGTCCTGTTTGCCCATCCTGTTCGCCCGCTCCTGGGTCGCTGCGCTCCCTACGGCCTCCCTACCGTTCCCTACGGCCCGCCTTTGTACGCCCGGGAGGAGACGCCGGCACTCCTGTCTCTGCCCACTCCACGTCAGAGCCTCCGCGCTGCCTCTCCGCGTGTGGGGGGGGGCTGTGGGAGCTGCCTCGCACTCCTGACGCCTTCTTTTTGCCTTTTTTTGCCGCAATCAGGACCCTGGAGGATCGGTGCCTCGGCACGGGGCTCTGCTCCTCAGCTGATCCGCTCGAGGTCTGTTCTTCATATGATATTGTCATATCTTCCTGATGAAGACATGACAATAAATAAATTTCATTTCTTAATGCCTTCTTGGCATACACACGGCTTCCTTTCATACATAAGAGCACTTCTGTGTTTCAGAAATCAGAAAATGCAATTAGTGTTCAAATCTCACTTTGGACTGTATCTGGATGAGCCTCTTTACATGCAAGAGTTGTCATCTGCAAACATGTAATTTATAAGCACTTTGGGCAATTTGGTGTCAGGCACAACTTAGACAAATGCATTTTGTTTTACTGAGTTTTGAAAAGCATGTAAAATTGTAAAAAAAAAAAAAAAACAAAAAAAAAAAAACCAGAACAATGTGAGTCACGCTTTATATTATTGAAATTATAAATGAAGTAACTTCAGTCAAAATGTCAAATGTTTCTGCATAACTGCCTAAATTTGTTTTTCAGTTATTTCTACTTCATTGAAAAAATAAAGATCTGCTTTTAAATTCCACATGGAAAAGTGAGACCTTTTCATTTTATGGGTTATGGGGGGTTGGTGCTGAATTTTTTAGAGAATTTTGTTCGTTCACTTTTACTGATTTACTGCAAGAAGTCTATGGCTTCTCCTTTGCTCCCACTGGAGCTTACATTAAATGTACGCTGGACTCCTAAAAAGGTGAATTCAGGCGCACCTCACAGAGCCTACAGGTTTGTTCACCAGTAGTTACATGTGAACTGGCTCCCATATGAAGACCTCCAAAAATTTCAGCCTACTGCTGCAACAATCCCATTTTGAAGGAAAGAGTCAGAAGAGCGAAGGCTCCTGGGATGCAGAGCATAACTCAAGCTTCAGCTCAGAGCTCTCCTTTTTTGACCTCAGAGTTCTTTCAAGTTTCTCCATCTTTCCAGAGCACTGGGGGAAAGAAGAATGTGTGGGCTGAAATGATGAGAATCAGGTTCCAGAAAGATAAGAGAAATAATTCAGTAAGCTCAGAAGAGAGTTTTACTGGTTATTATTTTAAGGAACATAAAACTAAGAATTGGACACAAGTGGCATTTGCTTGGAAACAGCTTGCAAGAACTGGAGTGTCTCAGAATACCTTGCAAAGCACCTTACAAGCCATAAAGTGGTTTATAGAGCAATTACAATGCAAGTTTTGCAACAAGAATACCCGAAGTCAAGAATATTATTAGTAAAAAACAATTTCACTCCATCATCTTTAACACCACTTACTTTTGGCATGTTCCAATACTCTCTAAGCAGACATTACAAGGCTTGTACTGTGTCTTTGTGCAGTAGCTTCCCACACACAGACCTAATTAATTCATAGCGATTCTTGAAGAAACTCCAAGTACTCAATTTCTGTTGAGAATACATCTTTCACAACCTTCAGGTAGAGGGTTCACGGTACAAACACAAATGCAAGCATTCCAAACTTCGCAGCACAGCTCCACAATTTGTCTTACAGCACTGCCGTTAAGAAGAGACCCCTCCCATTTCCTTATTCCCAATCGTTCATTTCTGCCTCAGACCACCCTTCCCCTGCGTACCTGCCAGCACAGTCTTCAAGTGCCATGATGGTGTGAACAAGATCAAGGAACAGATCTGTTTTCCAATGTAGTCAGCTACTACTGTTTTTTTCGCTGGGGTACTTTTAGCTAACGAGCACAGCTCTCTGCTCCCCTTCCAGCAAGTTCACGGCTGGAGAGCGGGAGCTCCTTGCACAACAGAGCTGGCTTATCCCAACTGAAACCAACAGCAGCTGTCACCAGAGCTTCCAAACCAAGTAACTATTTTTCTTCCTTCAGACACCAACAGATCCATTGCACAAGACAAGCTACCAGCGACAAGCAAAGGTCAGCTATTTATCCTCAAAAGAACTTCAGTATTTTCCTTTCACAGTGATCTCCAAAAGTGCAAGAGATCAATGGGAAAACAAGATTCTGTACAATTACGAATGAATTTCAAGTGCCAGGACTGAAAGAAGTCCTTTTTCAAAGAACTCTTATGCCTTTCTTTGGATCTCGTTGAGGGTTCTGCTCTCTTAGGAATTACAAAGATCTTCATTATTTTTCAGTTTCAAATTATAGATGAAAACAAGCAAAGAGTGGCAAGATATACTCCAGCTGGGAATAAAGCAGAAGTGGCAGTAAGTGTTTTTTGACAGTTTCATCTCTGAAGCAATATAAATGTGCAAATGATTTTCAGAGATGACTCCATCAACAATTTTGCTGTTGAAATAAATTTTTCCGTAGGAATAATGCAACACAACAAAGAAAGGCAATCACTCTAACATACAGGGGCTAGCAATCCCACCAGTCAGGTAAAGTGATACAGTCTTGAACAAAGCGTGGTTCCTTCAGATGGTGTAACTGGTGCAAATCTTACACTGCTCAAAGCAGGACAGGGCTGCAGGGACTGCACCGAAGTTTCAGACTTTTAAACAGTGGGAACTTGTACAAAGGGAACATCAGCAAACAGGCTTTCTGCTCTAACACAGAACTGCGCCCACATTCTCTGAAAACAATTAACATGTAGAATACCTTAGAAGTTGGACTACACCTAATGATTTCTTCTTTCAAAATTTAAAAGACTTTTTGAATATTTCTGAATGACTACTTGGGCCTGTAGGAGCCCTACATGTATATTACATAAAGTTACAATGATTCTTCTGAGCAGCACATTTGAAAACAGTAGTTATTTCTGAATCAACTATTTGTAACATTTCCAGATTTTTATCACAAGCAAACCATGATACTTACTAAGCGCAAGACCTAACTACTCTTCAAATGGATCTTGGAACAGAACATACAAAAACCCACACCAGTTCAGACCCAAGGGCTGTCCGGCCAGCATGCATCTCCAGCAGAGGCCAGAAGCAGACGCTAATGGAACAACAGAAATAGGAAGAACGCATTTAACAGTCCCACTGAATATTTTTCCAGTATCTCTGTCCACCTCAGGGATATCATGAACCTTACTGCAGCCCTCAAACGTGCAGACCTTTTTCAGGACAGAGAGTCCCAACCTTCTCCGTCACTCCTCACACAGACTGCTGCACACCTTCATTTCTCTAATCTGCCTTGTTGCCCTTCCAGCTTTCCAAGAGGCAGAAAGATGTCTGGCAGATTTCTTTAGGCATTACCAAGCACTGGGCTAGCATGCTCTTTGCAAACTGTTGCCAAGCAAGAACAGTCAGCACAGAGGCCATCAGCATGTGTGTGAAGTTAGGACAGGTTTTCACCCACATGCATCACTCTCATCTACACTGCATTTCATCAGTCCTCTTATCCCTCAGACACTGCTGTCTTCTGAGCTTGTCTGCAGTCCTGCTGCAGTTCTGCTATCAGCCTTCATCCTTACTAGCTCACATAGTTTTGCAGCATCACTAAGATGCTCCTCTCCACTTCTTTCCTAGGACATTTAGGCATAGGTGGGACAGTAGAAGTCCCTACCTCAATCCCATCAGTAATCTCACCCTCTCCTGATCTTTTTAACCTGCGCAAAAATCTTCTCTATTATCTCATCACTTCATTACCTTTAAAGTCTTGGAAAAGAGATGTTGTCAAAAGCCTTTACAAAGCTTCAGTAGAAAATAACAGCCTGATTGACTTACTATGGCCTTTGATGAGCACTTCAAAACAGACAGAACTTCTCTCTGTGAAACTAAATCATATTCACCAGGTGCTGGTGAATCTCCTTAACCATAGTTCCTGTCCTGGTTTTGGCTGGGATAGCATTAATTTTCCTCATAGAGGCTCATATGAATATATGTTAGGAATTATGATGAAAATAGTGGTGGTAACACGGCAATGTTTTAGTTGTTGCTGAGCAGTGCTTACACAAAGTCAAGAAGTCTTATTCTCATGCTGCCGAGCCAGCAAGGAGGCTGGAGTGCACGAGGAGCTGGAAGAGGACACAGCCAGGCCAGCTGACCCCAACTGGCCAAAAGGATATCGCATACCACACAGTGTCACACTGAACAATAAAACTGGGGTGAAGAAGGAGGAGGGGGGGACATTCAGAGTCAAGTGTGATGAGCCCTGCTCTCCTGGAAGCAGCAGATGAGTAGTACCAGACTCCTTGTTTTGCTTTGCTTGAGCACACAGCTTCTGCTTCACCCTGTAAACTCTCTCTCTGCCCACGGGTTCTCACGTTTACCTTTCTTATTCTCTCCCCCATCCCAGGGAGGTGGTTGAGCACATGGCTGTGTGGTGCTGAGCTGCCTGCTGGGGTTAAACCACAACAATCCTAATGGCACTTTCGCCTCTGTGCTTCCTGGCTTCCCTGGGTCACTGTGTGGTTGCTCTTTTCAATTCCATCTTTAAATTTTCTTCTGTGAGCATCATCCATCCCTAACAATTTGCTATTGCTCAATTTTAATTGAGCACTACAGAGGTTGTAGAAGAGACTGACTCTTCTGCTGCTCCCACCTAAGAAGAGTTTTACAGTGTGATTCCCTCTCCCCATCTTCACAGCAAAGCACAACGCGGCAACATTCGCCCTCCCCCCTGCATCAGCCCTCAGCAGCCTTGTTAATGCTGCACACTCCTTGTCTGCCCCTCACCATCCCTCTGCCTCTCTGAACACTGGTCCTGCTGCATGCGAAAAATGGAATTTTGGTTTAGTGGCATTTGGGAGAGCTTTGAGCAAATGAATCAAACTCTCTTATCACACACTCCCCACCATCTTTTTGGCTTAGTTCTATCTACCAGTCTTCCTCATTTAGCTAAAACTTGAGCTTTTTCCAAGTACCTTCTAATTTCCAGTGACCTTTGTTAATTTGGTGCTTACCCACCCAGGCTTCCTCTACCCAACTCAAGCCTTTCTTAGCAGTAGGCACTCAGCGACACTGCACATCAGACACTGACTACTCACCCCACGCCTTGAAAGAATTTGATCATTTTACATACCCCCTTCAGCTTCAAAAGTTGCATGAATGGGAGCAACGACCAACTGGACTCAATGTATTAAGTTCAAGATCAGTTCCAGTCTTACATCAAGAAAGTCCCAGTCTGCTATGATTGTTACTATTATAAACTTACGAATCACAAACATTCATGGGGTTTTTTGATTGCTTATGTAGAGAATAAATAAAGAATTAACCTCATATTTCAATAAAGCAAAAAGCCAAAAGTTATGTTAAATCTTTCAAATATCAGGAAATCCTGGAGGTTCACACCAGTCTTCATGCTTTCCACTTGTGTTAAAATAAATTCGTATGTTCAACATCAGCAACCTATCCAGGGCTATAATAATATTAATAATATTATTAATAATATTAATAATAATATTTGACCTAGACAGGCTGGAGAGTTGGGCAGGGAGAAATTTAATGAAATTTAACAAGGGCAAGTGTAGAGTCTTGCATCTGGGCAGGAATAACCCCAGGAAGCAGTATAAGTTGGGTACTGACCTGTTGGAGAGCAGCGTAGGGGAAAGGGACCTGGGGGTCCTGGTGGACAGCAGGATGACCATGAGCCAGCACTGTGCCCTCGTGGCCAAGAAGGCCAATGGCATCCTGGGGTGTATTAGAAGGGGTGTGGTTAGTAGGTGGAGAGAGGTTCTCCTCCCCCTCTACTCTGCCCTGGTGAGACCGCATCTGGAGTATTGTGTCCAGTTCTGGGCCCCTCAGTTCAAGAAGGACAGGGAACTGCTGGAGAGGGTCCAGCGCAGAGCCACCAAGATGATTAAGGGAGTGGAGCATCTCCCTTATGAGGAAAGGCTGAGGGAGCTGGGTCTCTTCAGCTTAGAGAAGAGGAGACTGAGGGGTGACCTAATTAATGTTTATAAATATGTAAAGGGTGAGTGTCAGGAGGATGGAGCCAGGCTCTTCGCTGTGACATCCAGTGACAGGACAAGGGGCAATGGGTGCAAGCTGGAACATAGGAGGTTCCGCTTAAATATGCGGAGAAATTTCTTCACAGTGAGGGTGACAGAGCACTGGAACAGGCTGCCCAGAGAGGTTGTGGAGTCTCCTTCTCTGGAGACATTCAAAACCCGCCTGGATGCGTTCCTGTGCGATCTGAACTAGGTGTTCCTGCTTCGGCAAGGGGATTGGACTAGATGATCTTTCGAGGTCCCTTCCAATCTCTAACATTCTGTGATTCTGTAATATATACTGCAGCCTTAAATACACAGATAAAGAACTACTAAACTTGGAAGCATAGAAACTTGCTGTATGTTACACTAAAAATTAATTCTCATAGCATCACTTCATTTCTAGAAATGCCGATACAAGTTATAACTTGTAAATAAAGTTTTTTTTTTTTTTTTTAAATGCTGGAGTGGTAGGAAAAAAAGTTGTGTATATGCATAATTGCATAATTAAAATATGATTACTTAGCGCAAGAGTAAATTAAAGGATTAATATCTAAGATGCTACACAGTTACTTAAAGACTGTGTGCAAATGTGCACGTGTTTAAACATGTACACACACACAATAGTCTGCTCCCTCTGTGCGTTTACAGATACCCTCAGACCTAAACTGGACAGTCACAGAATCCCGAGCTTCACAAATACATTAACATAAATACGTCTGGAACGTAGCAAACGTGCCATCTAGAAAATGAAAGAAGCAAATGTCAGAATGATGACACTGCCTGATGCAAAAAAGGCAGCCCTTCAGGTGCTAGTCAATATGTTTGAAAGCACACTACACCAGTCCGCTCAGTTTACAGAAAGAGCTGTTCTTTTTTTCTAGTATCAGCTTATGTATTTACATTATCTCATGAATTAGGTGTAGTAAACCGTAGAACTCCTACAGACTTTGTGATGTGCTTGACTCAAAATTATGAGCGTAAAATAATTCTTTCATGGTTTCATATGTATTTTGGAATAATCCAAGGAAACGCTAAGCAGGAGCAAATCAATTGTTTTTTCCCTGAATATCTTTTTTTTCCTTGTGTTATTCCTTGAATAACTATTTAAAAGCATGTGTATGTAAAATAATATAGAGACAACTGTACTTAATAAGAACAAGAATTTGGATATAAAGGGAAAAGGAAATACAGGTAAAGACATAGTTTATTTCTATATTTTTCCATTTAGGACAACATTTAAGACTATTCAAAATTGTGGTATAGAGGGAGTCAAAACTCTCAGCAGACAAAGACTGCTATCTATCCCACTGTGATAATTAAGTTACAATACTGCCAGTTTGGTTCTACAAACATACAGACGCAGAATGTGGCATCTCTTCTGGATTTATAGACGATACTTTCCAACACCCCCCTCCCCCCCATACAATTGTGGCCTTCCTTTCCTCCATCAAATTTTAGAAGATCCCTGTTTTTGGCTAGGAAATGATTTCATTAAAGCAGAATCATTTTTTGCCCTATTCCCATCTCTTGACATAAAACGCAAGTAGAGCTTATTTCAGTAAGTTCCTGTTAAACGCATTCTCGTGACAAAACAGATTTCTGCAAGAGATACTCCTGTTACTGAAGAGCACACAATGCATGCAAAAATTCAGTCAAAACATAATCAGTTAACAGCTGGCTCTGAAAAATTACTCTGAAAGACATTATTAATGTTGCAGTAAAATAAACACAGTTTAGTTTTTCTAAGCATTAGCATAACATGCTGGAAGATTATTGTTTTCTGTGGGAATTGTATCACCATTTCATTTTCTCCATCATTACTCCCTGGATGCCACAGCAAATAAGCCAGATGCTTCTAAACAGGTAAGATTTTTTTTTTCTCATGATTGCTCATTTCTTATCACTTTAAATGTTAATAAGTAGGAGCTTAAAAACCATTAAGACCCTATGTCAGCCATCCAAGTATTACAGGCTTTCTTCATATCAAACGAAGAAAAATTTCAATTAAGGATGTGATTACTTTTGGACTGAATATTTCCTTTTTAGAAACGCCTGGTATTTTAAGAAACTTTTATGTAGCCAATGAAAAATCTGATCAAATTTGAAGCATACATGACAAATGAAGAAAATGAAGCAAATAATGATAACCTTTCTCAAATTGAAAACAAACAGTACTCATCTTCCTGGCAATACAAACCAAACTTCCACTAACAAGTGTTTCCAGACATCACTCAAAATACTGATCTGGGCTTTAGATCATTTCACAATGTAATTTTGGCCCCACCAAAACTGAAAGCTGCAGTAACTTTAAGCCACAGCCATACCCGTGTGCATGCACTCATGTGAAAGTATCGCACACACTAAATTGCACTGAGGCCGTGACAACATGCAACTTAGTAATGTGCAATATCTCCACCAGAGCAAGCAGAATGGGAGCTTCAGGGAAGAAGGGTATGGTGCATTCAGGAAGAGAACAACATGCTGCTCAGGGAAAGGAAAATGGTTCAGGCAAAGGTGTGCATGCTACTACTTAGGAGACCTGTGAATTGGAGAATTGCTGCTTCTTCCAGTCAGAAAATAAAAATCCAGACAAAAGCACCATCTCCTTATTTCAGGGGTGAAGTGTGAGGGACAATTTTCCAGCTTACACGGGGAGGCGGGTGACTTACAAACTAACTTCATTTTACAGAAGTTTTTTGAGCAAAGTATCTCTCACAATCTGATATGTGCAGGTAATTTCTCCTAACCCTCAAAACACCTCCACTGACAAATACTGAGACCAAAAAACATCTAAATCCAGTAAACTAGGCTTCCTGGTTCTCACCTTTCTGAAGTAAATTATCTTCCTAACCCTGACTGAAAGCGCTGCCAAAAGAAACCGCGCAGCTCAGCCTACTCTGGCATAACCTAACCCTTTTGCCATACTTGTCAGTCCCGTCCCTATTCCCCTTTCTCCACTGGTTCCTGTGGCTGCTTCAATAATCATTTCAGCGAAGGAAAAATCACATTTCATGGGCAGCTGAACGACACTGTCAGTCAAGGAAGACTCTAGCATTCTATGAAGGTGTGATACTACTTTCAGAAGTCAGCACATTTTTGTGCTGATACCTACCTGTTCAGGTAATAAGGAAATTTGAAAAATGAAAGAAAACAAATGAAAAGGAAGAAAAGCAAGAGGGACAAAAGGCAAAAAAAGCACTTGTCAGGAAGTAGAAGTAGTAGTAATGAAGTGTGGCCACATCAAGAAAATTAAAATTGAAGTGAACAAGACCTAGGATTATTTGCAAGTTTAAAAAAATAAAGGAGAAACAGGAGAAACAACTGGGCATGGAAGACCAAGGCAATTAGAGGACAGAAGCTATTTTGCTACTGAAGGATTAACAGTTTTCAGAAATATTGCCGTTTTCTTAAATTTCTATTTCCCACTTGATCTGTAGTTGACTGCACAAGGAATGCCAACGCTAAGTTTAGCGCTTTGAACGAGTTGCTTTATTTGGAATAGCACCAGTACTTCACACATCAGTCACAAAATCCCAGTCACATATGCTTTTGGTACATTCTTCATCCCAGGCTTTTTGCTAGTTTTTTATTAGAAGAATTATCACACAAATATTGACCCTCCCTTTCACTGCAGATTAAAAGCTACCACACTCAAGAAGCAACCTGTTAAGAGGAGCAAAGTCGGTAAATGGCAACAAAATACACAGAAGTGTTTATTCTAAAAATATAGGAACATTTTAATAATGAGAAAACAGATTTATGAAAAGTTTGCAATACCACATTTGTTCCACAGTTCAAAGTCTGCCAGCACCCTCCCAAATGGTGCCTTGGAACCTAGCACAACTTGCCTGTAAGCACTGGGTCAGCTACCACAAAGGCAGACATCTGGGGCAAAGGCAAAAATATCCAGACAACAAAATCCCAAATCATTCTCTGCATTTCACGGAAAGACTAAACCGGAAGTTGGCCATTCCTGATGTTCGATTTTGCCTCCTTCTTCCAGAAAAAGCCTGGAAAGACTGAGTAACACCCTCAGACTGGGAATCTCCACCCTGAGCGGATACTCGGAGAAAAGATGCTTCTTGCATCCCTCCCTCTCCTCCATACGCCTAAAAGACTTACATGGGCAAATGCTTCTCCCTAGAGATCTGCCTGAAGGCTCCCATTCAGGAGCTACCTGTATTTCTTCCAAACAGATGGGAGAGCTCTTCCTCCAAACAAGGAAACAAGACACAAATAACACTACAGAAGAGAGCAAGGGCGCACCTCAGACTGTCCCCATCACACCACGCTTCCAGGTCCCAAGGAGCCCAGCGTCCCCCCAGCAGATTCCGTGTGTAGTGCCAGCACAGCAGCTCAGAGGAGGCCAGGTCCTCTTCTCCCTTGGGGCTCAGGGCACAAAACATGGCACCTCTTCATGCTCCAAGGGCAGGAGTAGGTGTAGGGAACAGCAAGGAAGAGCTCACACAGCACTTGCCCATCAGCAATGCCTTTACTGACTGCTGGGAGACCTCACTCAAGGCCGGCCATGCCACCCCTTCCTGCCTGTGGGACATCTGTGTGCGTTGTCCCCTCTCAGCTCCTGTCAAGAGCAGGGAGCTGCACCACTTGTGGGGAGCTGGGTCAGTGGTAGGGGGGTAATGGGGGATCTCTGATCCTCTGGAAACATTGTTGCTGCCATCTGGTAGCACAGGGACCCAGACATGGGATGAGGAAGGGGCTGGAAGACAGGGCACAGGAGGCAGGGTGGAGGGCAGTCCCTGTGCCTCCATGGGCAGGCTTTTTCTCTAGCAAGCAAAACGGCATGTAGGAGTCATCCTTGGGAAAAGGGCCCTGAGACCCTGCAGACATCTTCCTCCTTCCACAAGGGCATCTTTCAGGACACCTAACACCATTCCCACCATCACAGTGGCCATCACAGAGGACTCCTGATCTCACAGTAGCCACCACTGCCACACTTTATGTTCTGGGCCCTATAAAAGCCCCTGAGTCTGTACCACCACTCACTGAGCTTCCAGGCCTCTGATGCTTGCCAGCCATGGCTGGTACCAAGAAGACCTGCAGCAGCGCCTGTCCACTTTTACACAGAAACAAAGAGACATGGTTCTGGGAACCAAAGATAGAGAGGAGGCCTGTGAAGAAGCAGCAGTGGAGAAGGAAGAACGTCTGTGGCCTTCAACCAATGGCCAGCACTGTGACCGCTGCCATAGAGCCCATCAAGGTGGATCCACCTTCAGATGGAAGAACCAATGGAGGTGGATCCAACTCCAGCACAGCTAATGTGGCACACAACCATTGTGCCAGAGCTACCTTTGGTGTGGTCACAGCAGTGGCACGCTGCACCAGGGTCACAGAAGACTCCCCTCAGAGAACTATTGTGGGCCTTGGGTCCCGGAGGCGAGGGTGTCTCAGTCTGAGGACAAAAAGGCTACCCAATGGGTGCCTGAAGATGAAGCCACACTGTGCCAGCGCAGAAAGAACAGAAGACGACCAATCAAAAAAGTCTGAGAGAGCTGTTCTTTTGGAGAAGCAGAAGACTTCAGCCCATGGAGGTGGATCTGCCTCCAGCTGAAGAATACGGCTGACCTGGCACAACACTGTCGTGCCAGGGCTCCCATTTGTGTGGTCACAGCAGCAGCATTGAAAGTCCAGCTGCCCTATTCCATAATCCTAGCACAGCCTCCATGTGAAAAATTTGCTGGGAGGCCATACAGAAACATGTCACAGGCTTGTCTGTAAGATCTCCCAGCTATCAAAAATTCCTTCGTTGATTGTCCAGGGCTATGCGAGCCCTTCTTTCCCCTACCCGTTCCCACCCCTCATGAAGAGGTGGCATTTCTTCTACAGCAAGCCCCAAGGAAAAGGCCAAGACAGGATGTGGTTTCCTTTGGGCTGCTGTACCTGGGTGACAGGAGCCCCCCCACCCTCCCCACCTCCAACTTCAGAGAGCTACTGCAGGCCTTGGAATCTGGAGGTGGGGTCTCAGCCTGAGGACAAGGCTACTCAACAGGTGCTGCAAGACAATGCCACACTCTGTGTGCCAGCATAGAAAGAACAGCAGCAGATCAATCAGAGAGCTGTTTCTTCAGAGAAGCAGAAGACTTCAGGTCTGCCAGGAAGAAGTGCTGGAGTGCACTGTTAAGGTCCATCCATGATGATTCATTAGTTCTTCTGAAGAAGAGGCAATAATAAGTAATTAGAATGTTAAAAATGTTCTCCTCTCTTATTTGGCACTTTTGCAACTACTTGCGGACTCCTGTGTCCCCTTCTAGTCTCCCCAGTACTGGAAAGACACTGATGTATACATGTGGCATGAGCCCAGCCCAGGACCTTCCAGATGGTGAGGGGCTGGGGCACACGGCATACAAGGGCAGGCTGATGGAACTCCTTCGGTCAGCATGAAGAAGATGAGGCTCAGGAGAGGACCTGATTGCTGCTGACTACAGCTGCCTACGGGAAGGGTGCAGAGAAGATGAAGCCCGAGTCGTCTCAGAGGTGCTCTGCGGTGGACGGACGAGTAGTACCAGGCCCACGCTGGCATGGCAGACGAAGAAATCCCAGCTAAATAAAAGGAAAAAACTGTCATCATGAGGGTGCTCAGACACACAGCAGGTGCCCAGAGGGGCTGTAGAGACTCCATCCTTTACGGTGTCCCAACTGAACTGAACAAGACCCCAAGGAACCTGATTTGACTGGGGCTGCTTTGAACAGAAGCCTGGACTAGAGATCTGCATGAGTCTCTCCAAACTACTGTGCTTCTGTGGTTCTTTGAATGGCAGCTATCCTGCCTCCCCCAGATGGGAAGGGAAGTCCACACCCTTGCAGAAGGTGGCCACCACCACTCAGGGCCTTGCTTCAGATAATTATGAGCACTGGCCCTACCACTGACCTGAGGTACACCGTCCAGAGCAACTGCTCCCTGTCTGGGCTTTATCCTGCTGCTGATGAGGCAGTCCTTGCCCCACCTTGTAGTCTTCCTCTGTCCATACCTCACCCATATGGATACTGCTGGAAACTGGACCAATAAAAGTCAGAGTGAATTACATTCATCGCTCTTCCCCCATCCCACTCAAACAGTCAAGCAACCCCTCAGGTTAGGCCTTGGCATAATCCACCCCTGGCATATCCCTGCAGGCACCCACCACCTGATACGGGTTGCTGGCATTTTGCCCCACTTCTGTCTTGGACAGATATATTTCCTACCCAACAGAGAAAGAGCAATTTCACCTCACAGATTTCCTGCAACTTCAAAACTTCAGCAAAAATCTAATAGCTGTATCTTTTTATTCTCCCACTGCTCAAGCCGAATTTACCACCTGAGGCATCGTGACAGAAAGTCAGATTCATTACCTGGTTCAAAGCAGGCAGGAAAGCTGTTCTTATCCAAACACTTCTCTGTTCAATCAGTGCAAACAGACTAGTATCACTATTTTTGCAAATTCATCACCACAGCAATTAGGAAAGTATCTGTAAAGTCTACAGGTACTTAGAGTCAGAAAGATAAAAATCACAGCACAGCTCTGAAGAGAGAAACTGACATGGAAAAGGTCTTGATTTTATCAGGTGCTTGTCAGTGAACAGCTCCAAGCTCAGTGATGCCTCAAGCTACAGAAACCATTTGCTGATTGCCCTCCTCTTCTTTAACCTTTGATCTTCCTTTCACAGATATACAGCAAAGGACAGAAAGCAAAAGACTTCCTTGGTTACATCCATGTTTTCTGGTGCTTCTTACTAGAGCATTTCAAATAAAGCAGTAGCAGAAGTGACTTAAAAGATTGAGGAAAAGGGTATATTAATGTCATTTGACGTACAAGCAACAGACATAACTGAGTATCACTGCTCTCCAGAGTGAACTAACCTCTAGCTCTCTGCATGTGCTATGTCCTCTTGGAGAGTGATGGGAGCTGGACCACAGTTGGTGACTTTCATGATTTACAACCTGATCTTCTTATGCTTTTAGTCAACGTAGACACACGAGTATTTTGAGACTGAATTCACATTTGTGTAATGATATCAGAGTCTAATGACAAAAGCAACTTCAGAAGTTTAATCATTTGATAATTCATAATACCAATGCAGCCTCTTGCTCCAATCCTACCATCAAGCATTACATACACATTTGTATGCCTTCTATAAATGAGTTGAACAAGCCATTATTAGGTTCCTACCCCTCTACTAACAACTAGTCTTCAAAAATAACAAAGGATCACTGCTACATTCTAACAAAAGAAAAGGCTTCCAGAGGCAACTGTTTTTCACATGGCAAACAAATCAATCCAGACTTGAGGATACTGGTGGATGAAAAACTCAACATGAATCAGTAGAATGTGCTTGTGGCCCAGAAAACCAACCGTATCCTGGGCCACAACAAAAGAAGCATGGCCACCAGGGCAAGAAAGATGACTGCCCACTTGCATTCCACTCTCATGTGACCCCACTTGGAATACTGCATTCAGGTCTGGAGTCTCCAACATAAGATGGACAACGACCTGCTGGAGTGAGTCCAGAGGAGGGCTACAAGGATGATCAGAGGGTTGGAGCACCTCTCCTATGAAGAAAGGTTGAGGGAGCTGGGTTTGTTCAGCCTGGAGTAGGGACAGCTCTGTAGATACCTTACTGTGGCCTTTCAGTACTTAAAGGGGCCTACAGGAAAGACGAGGAGACTTTACCAGGTTATGTAGTGATAGGACAAGGGGCAACAACTTTCAACTGAAAGAGAGTAGACTTAGATTAGATAATGTGAGGAAATTCTTTACTCAGAGGGTGGTGAGGTGCTGGCACAGGCTGCCCAGAGAAGCTGTGGATGCCCCATTCCTGGATGTGTTCAAGGCCAAGTTGGATGGGTTTTTGAGCAATCTGATCCAGTGGAAGGCATCCCTGCCCATGACAGGGGCATAGAACTAGATGATATTTAAGGTCTCTTCCAAACCATTCTATGATCCTAAATTCCGCATGCATAAACAGAGGGAAAGTTGTAAAGTATATTCTCCATTTACACGCTGAAGATCACATCAAGTATTGAGTGGAATACAAGCTGATCTGGAAGAATTATGAAAAATCCTTTGGTAAAACTAAGCAAGATGAAGCGAAGAAAACCATTTGTGAGACAAGTAAGTTTCAGTTTATAAATCTTCTAACACATTTCAGAAGAGAAAGAACTGAGATATTAACCATGTGATCTATGAGAACAACAGCAGTCTTTCAGAATTCTGCCAAAAAGTTAACAGCTCTTCTCTCAAATTTGTTTTTTTTTCTACCTTGTTTGTTCCTTCATTTCAAATTTTACAGCAGTATCGTTGTTGTTCAAGATCCTACATAGGATAATATAACCTCATTGCCACAACACACCCAGAAACAGCTTAATTCCAGTAACAGAAAACAATAGTCACTTGTATGGTGCACCTAAGAACAACGTCAAACATCTGGCAGTGAGTTTGGAAACAAGCTTGATATATCATAGGTTTAAACTCTATTCATGTTTTGTATATGTGTGCAGCACTGTAAGAGATGGTAGCTGTACAGATTTTAATATGGAGACGGTCAACTTTGTCCAGTCCATCGATGTTTTGAAAAATCGAGCTACGATGTAAATACTTTATTTAAACCCATTTATTATGTTACCAATGTGCTAGAGTTTCACTGCTAACAGGTGAAAACTGGCAGCTCCACTCATCTCTGATTAATAAAACGCATTACTGTACCAAATCCAGAACTGCTTGCTTGTAAAATTTCATCAAGCATATTTAAAAACAAAACCACAAGAAACCCTTTTCGATAATTTGTAGTAATTTAGAACAGTAATAATGTAAGAATGGTAACTAAGCACGAAACAATGTGGGCACACTCCAGAGGTACAGCAGAGCAGTGTTTCAAGCAAGATAAGGAGAATGCTCCCTGCTTTTCCCCTTTGGCACAATCCAGAACATACAACGGAAAAGTCTTGGAGATTATGAACCAGATTTCCCTCACATGAAACTGGACTGGAAAATGCACTCCAGTTGCAAGTGGATACTACTTAGCCTCCAAGATTAGACTAAAAATAGTTGAAAGCAAACAGCTACAAAACATATACAGCACAGATATCAGGTTCTCTACTTCACCAGTTTTACTGTATGGATGTGCTCCTACTGAACTGCACTAGCTGTGAAGACCATCACAGCTGCTGACACCGCGCTCACTGATGAGTTTGGAACATGATGGGTGGATCAGTTTGCTTTACTAAATACTAGCACTCACTACAGTATAGACTTCTAACATTTTTGTTTTAGGCAAGTCCAGTCAAATCACTCTTGATAATCAAGGTAGGAAAAATCAATGCTAGAACTTCTGAAAATTTTCGAGATTTGTAACTCCTTGAAAAATGAGCTGTGGTAAGTGCAAAGTGTTTGTTTTTTTTTTTTTTTTAAAAGGAACTTTCCAGAGAGGGCAACAAATCAGCAACATACCTTATTGCTTCCTCCACAGACTGGCCAACTATATTTGAAGAAGGACCTGGCTGAGACAGAGGCGTCAGGCTTATCACCCACTTCACTGGCTTGTAGTACTCATCACTGGAACTTAATAGGTAGAACAACGTGGTCAGGAAAATTACCTGCAAAAAAACAAATTGGAGTTTTAAATCAAAAGGCAATAAATAGTTTTAAGAACTACAATATGCAGATATGCTTCAGATCACTGAACTGGACTGGGAAGGCACAAAGAACTATTCCACAAGCTTGGAACACAGAACTAGAAGAGTAATTTCCACCTCTGCTCTACAAAGGACTTAACTAGACAGCAAAAGCCTTTTAGCCCCATGCAGCCTCTGCAAAGTCACTAAGTCTACATCAAACAAAGAGATGTGGATCTAGATGAGCTCTAGAGCGCTTTTGTTTTTCCAGCATGTTCAGCAGATCAGACTATTAGTAAACAGCAGCATCTATTCTTAAAAACAAACAAAACCACCTAAGTCCGAGTTGTCTGGAGAGTGATTGAGTATCTGGTTATCAGATATGAATTAAAAACTCAAAAGTAAAAAATCAGCAGTATTTATCAGGCTGACTGAGTATTCCTCCTGCGAGTCTGAAGATTACACTCAGGAGAAGTGAGGGCAGTTGCACTGTTTCAGTTTAAAGACCAAAAAATACAATGAGATCATATTAGTTCCTGGTATGCCACAGTCCACAATGTTTTACTTATTTTCTGGTCAGTGGGATCAGCAAATTCCTTGGCTAAAGAACATACAAATGTACCAAGCTTGAAATAGAAAACCTCAGAAAGGGAAAATTAATTCTGTCTATGCCAATGGTAAACTGTGGCTTATATTTGCTTCACCTGCAAGCCTTACTTCTCTTGTCGGTCTTCCCAAGATTAACAAGAACTCTCACTCTTCTTATTTTCATCCTACTGGTATGCTGAAATCAGATCCTAATCTTCTCATAAACCAAACTGTCTGACCTGCATAAGTCTCTTACTTTCAAGTATTTTATTCAGCATGCAGACACCTCTTGCACTTTTCCTGCACTCTCTATGAATATGTTCACTAAACATATGCAAACAGCCTAACATGTAGTATTAAGTTACCAGCATCAACAAAGCCAACCATTTGCCATCTCTGTTCCTAATTCATTTCTACTCAGTAAAATGTTAATGTTTTTCCCCCCACCACAGCCTTTAACTGTTCACCCAATGTGACCCCTTTTCAAAACATAATGTATAGGTATGGGCTGTACTCCATCTTCACATGTTTTACTTTGGCCTTGGGTGATAGACAAATCTATCAACTAAAGCAAGTCATTACACATCAACCCATTTGATCAGCATACTGTTAACATTCATTTGAGATAAAGAAAATAAATAAATTAAGCCTTGATTTAATGGGAAATAATTCAGCACCAGCAGCAGTATCAGCTATGCTTTGTTACAACTTTGAGCAAGCAAATCTTAAAATCAGGTTTTACCATCCTCTGCAATGCTTTAAATATGGTTGTTTTCTCCTTGGAAGTCTTGCCATTTCTCCTAAGCTTCCGTAATATTTCATGATAGAGCTACAAAACTCACTACCCTGAAGCAGGCATCCAGATGGTGTTTAGTCTACCTTCCAGAGGGATGTGGCTACATATCCTTCTTGTGGTGCAGCTTTCAACACAAAGACTAGCATATCGCTATACAAACAACATCCTCTCATCCTGACACTCAAAAAGCAAGCTGAAAAACAGCTCCACTACATCTTGTTTTATAGAATCCTAGAATCATTTGACATGGAAGGGATCTTTAAAGGCCATCTAGTCCAACTCACCTGCAGTGAGCAGGGACATCTACTGCTGCATCAGGTTGCTCAGAGCCCTGTCCAGCCTGGCCTTGAAGGTCTCCAGGGATGGGGCATCCACCACCTCTCTGGGCAACCTGTGCCAGTGCTTCACCACCCTTATGGTAAAAAAAACTTTCTCCTTATTATCCAGTCTCTCAATTGGAAACCATTTCCCCATGTCCTATCACAACAGACCCTGCTAAAGAGTCTGTCCCCTTCTTTCTTGTATCCCTCCTTTAGATACTGAAAGGCTGCTGTCAGGTCTCCCCAGAGCCTTCCCTTCTCCAGACTGAACAGCCCCAACTCTCTCAGCCTGTCCTCACAGGGGAGGTGTTCCATCCCTTGGGTCATTTTTGTGGCCCTCCTCTGGACGTGCTCCAACAGTTCCATGTCCCTCCTGTCCTGAGGACTCCCCATCTGGACGCGGCACTCCAGGTGGGGTCTCACCAGTGCAGAGCAGAGGGGCAGGATCACCTCCCTTGCCCTGCTGGCCATGCTTCTTTGGATGCGGCCAAGGATGCAGCTGGCTTTCTGGGCTGCAAGGGCACACTGCTGGCTCATGTCCAGCTTGTCATTCACCAGTACCCCCAAGTCCCTTTCAGCAGGGCTCTGCTCAATCCTTCCATCCCCCACCTTGTATTGATAGTGGGGGTTGATGCAAGGTCTTGCACCTGGGTCACATTTCCCATTGTTGAAGCTCATGAGGTTCTCCTGGGCCCACTGCTCCAGCCTGTTCAGGTCTCTCTGGATGGCATCCCATCCTTCAGGCGTGTCAACTACACCACACAGCTTGGTGTCATCCACAGACTTGCTGAGGGTGCACTCAATCCTGCTGTCGATGTCATTGATGAAGATATTTAAGAATATCAGTCCCAGAACAGACCCCTGAGGGACACCGCTCATCGCTGATCTCCATCCAGACATCGAGCCATTGACCACCACTCTCTGGGTACGACCTTGCAACCAGTTCCTCATCCATCAAAGAGTCCACCTATTAAATCCGTATCTTTCCAGTTTAGAGAAAAGGATGTTCTGGGGGACTGTGTCAAAGGCCTTACTCAAGTCCAGGTAGATGACATCAGTGACTCCACTGATTTTAATTTCTGTTTTAGGGTAGGCTATGAATGAGCTGGCAATTAGTTCAAGTGTCAACAAGCATAGCACCAGTACTGACAGGAAAAGCTTCTCTTCCCCAGTGCTCACAAAAGAAACTTGCTTCCTTAGGGAATAACGGATACAGAAATACAGACATACCCACCTGAATTGCAGAAGCCAAAATGACAGCTGGGATGAACAGCAGTGGAATAAAATAGTGTTAAAGCAGACTAAAAGCTATGAAAAGATCAGAAATCTAACTGAAATCTTGTTAAGACAAGATGCACATAACCACAGCACCACACAAAATGAAGTGAATTTTAGGTTACCTGCATTTGGGGAAATTAACGTATTTGCTTTTGTACAGTAGGTACAGAGGTACAGAAATGCAAAGAAATCAACAGTCACAGAATACAGTAATTTGACATCATGTAGCTTGCTGACTCTTCTTACAAGTAGAATAGCTTCAATAGTACATTCAGCAGCAAAAAGATATATCCTTCCCTAACTCTACTGGCATCTGAGAAATTTCAGATCTCTTTGACAGGATATCTAAGATTTCAGACAATACATAAATTGTTTCCTAACCAGCAATTCAAGATCCTGCTGATGACTCTGAGGAGGAAGTCGCAGAAGTTAAAATAATAAGCTCTTTCCATTGTTAAATACTCGACAGATTACACTTCCTTGATTTTTATCCTATAGCCCCAAGCCCTGAAACTTTACATACACTAATCTGAGCATGAATAGATTTGAGTTCAAGGAGAAAGGTATGGGTAAACACTCTATGCTAAAATGGTAATTCAGCATCTACATATCTCTCTGAAACAGCTTAATTGCTTGTGTGACAGGTCCATAGACGTGGGAAATATTTCTGGAACAGTCTTTCATGCTCAGTGGGGTGGTTTTCTTTTTTTTTTTTTTTTTTTTTTTTTTGTAGAAAAGCATCAGAAATTTGTGTATTCCCTGCAGGAATGCAGATGCCTGCCTGCCAATGGGGTTTTTCTCTACCAGTCTTTAACTGTGAGTTTACACGCACACATGCAAATATCTAACCCATGTTCACATGTGTGCAGAGAGGAACTTGCACTCAAAATGAAAGTGAAATAGAAGTGGTACTCCTGTAAAGAATGATCAGTTTTCAAACATCTGCTAAGGAACCAAAAACAATCTTACTGAACAGTAGATGGATATGTTACACACACAGATCACTTCCTACTGAATGTTTTGAAAGAAGATGTATTCCTTCTTCAGGGACAACAAAATAGCTCAAATAAGTTATGCGAAGAAGTAGTTTAAAGACAGAAAAACCTTACCAGCTAAATTCTCACAACAGCTAACATTTTCACTCATTAATTGCCCCAGTTAGTGGATTGTACCAATCTTTATCTCGTGCAGTCTGCTTTCTGAAAATTCTCAATTTGAGTCCTCTTCTAGTCATAAATTGTTAATAAGACCACATTGAACACTATTAAAACAAGTTTCATCACATTACCTTTTTTTGTCTTCTAAGAAAATCTGTTTAATTTTTGTAGTAAGAATCTTTGTGAAAGACTTTCATAAGTATGATAAACCATGATAATTAGAAGACAAAAAGGCCTAAGAAATGTACAGCACAAAAAAGACTGAGTTATAGCACTCAACCACAGTGCTTAACAACATCAACTACTCTTCAGATAGGTGTGCAATTTTAAATGGCTTCAAAAGAGGTAGTTCATACAGTCACGAGAACATTAACACTTATACATGACATGTTCTGTGCATATGAATGGAGACAAGCATATCTGAGGAGCAGCTGAGGTCTTTTGGTTTGTTCAGCCCAGAGCAGAGGAGGCCGAGGGGAGGCCTCATGGTAGCCTACAGCTTCCTCACAGGGGAAGTGGAGGGACAGGTGCTGATCTCTGCTCTCTGGGGACAGTGACAGGACCCGAGGGAACGGCATGGAGCTGCGTCAGGGGAGGGTCAGGCTGGGGGTTAGGGCAAGGTTCTGCCCCAGAGGGTGGTGGGCATGGAACAGGCTCCCCAGGGCTGTAGGCACAGTCCCAAGCTGCTGGAGCTCAACGAGCTTTTGGATACCCCTCTCAGACACAGGATTTGGGTTTGGGTTTGGGTGGTGCTGTGTGGAGCCAGGAGTTGGACTCCATGATCCTTGTGGATCCCTTCCAATTCAAGATGTTCTGTTATTGTGTAATCCCTTTACCCTGGCACATTTGGTACAGTTAATAGAATGTCAAGTTGTTCAGTGCTTTTTTGGCCTGATTTCTTAAAAGATGAAGTACTTCTAAATTATCAGCTCTGTTGTTGGAATTTCAAAGTCTTCAAGAATCTACAGAAAGAACTTACACATGTATTACACCAAATCTTTCCTACATATGTAAGATCACTAGGAGTGTAAAATAGAAGCTCATGGACAAATCTAAGAAACAAGAAGTGTAGGACTGAGATATTTTGCTGGGGAAAACTCTACATGACCATTTTAAAGTAAGTAACAAGTTGTAATTGTTCACTCAACTCTTGCTGAGACTTCAGCTAACACACAGCTCACGTAAAGGCCTGATGTATGCTGGGAGCAGTGCAGTTAAGTCAAAGCAAAAGCCTCATGTTGCCAGGAATGATGGCCAGGAAGGGATAGAGGTCACTATGCACCTATTATCACCTGCAGCTTGCTGTCTCCTGCCTCCATAATCCTTGCATATTGATTGTCTGGCAGTTTCCTCAGAAACTGCAAACTCACAGAAATGGTATAGACCAAACTTCCAAACTAGAAGGCAGAAATACATCAGCTTAGTCAAAACATTTTTGAAGTGGATCCAACTGCAGCTGGACTGCTAAGGCCTTCATCCTTCCTGGTGTGTCAGAGCAGACACCTGTACCACAACAGAGGAGGAAGGATGACCACTCACTGTTGGTTAGGTAACTATACTGTCCACAGACATGTGTTAGTAGTTATGGTATAGATTATAGTTATGAGTTAGAAGTTGCAAGTTCTTAAGTAGAAAACTTGTGAGTTAGAAACCTCATGTACTAATGTACACACATTATGTGAAGGGGACTGAGACCTGGCTTGTTGTGTGTGTTTGTTCTATTTCCTAATGAGCTCATAAAATGAAGTTTAATCTACATAGTACATTGTACTGTAAGTTTGAGAGATCCGAAAGGGACTGTGACACATGTGCAGCCTGCAATACAAGTAGAAGAAACAGAGAAGCCTTCAGGGCATTCAGTCTTTGAAAGAGCTCCAATGCACCAAGAATCCCAATTAGCTCTGCTAAGCCAGTTTACTGTACAGTGCCCCAGCAAGTGGAAGGTCCCTGACGACAAACAAAAAGGCAGGACTGTGCATCACTACAGCAGCACGTAATGGAACCGGTACAAGCCACAGGATAGCTAAAGTTAAATGTTGTGTCTGAGCAATGAGTGCATTAAGGTGATCTGCAATTAGTATCTGAGACAGATGACCAGTTGAGATGATGTTTCCAGTACCATCATGTATGTGATGCTTCATAAGTGAAGCTGTGTATTCAGAAAGAAATGAAATATCCCTATAGAATTTTCTTACTTGCTCAAAGTAAGAAAAACATAACTAGAGAATAACAAAACTTACTGGCAGTGATGTTCTTCAGCTCAAGGCAGTCATTTAATTAAGTCCTGTTATTTTCCTTTCTTAAATATTGAAGAGAGCTCACACAACTTCCCTGAAATACTGCTAAACATTACTTCAATTTTACAACTTTGTCTACAAAGACTTCCTGAGCAAGCATCAATGTGGGTAGTGAAGTGAAACTAGCAAAACACCAACAAAAGTTTTTCAGCATTAAACTAGTAACTAAGACATGGACATCAGTCAAGCCTCCAAAATCAGTTTTCATTTAGTTAAAACAGGAAAGAGTCATAGGTCAGAGTCCTTAATACCTCTCACTGTCTGAGATCAAAGATTTTCATAAACTTTCAGCAATCTTCCAGCTAGTACATTTTTTTCCCTCTTCTGAAAGCATTAGTTTGTTCAAGGATACGCTTATATGAACATGTCATAAGATTCCAGCAGTTATTTAGGGTATCACAAGTTATAGCTCAATGCCTTCAAGTCCAGAAACAAAGTTTTCAATGAATGGAATGACAGGAAGATTGCCAGCTCCTCAATGTGGAATTTGTAATGTGGATATTAGGCTCCTTTGCCTACGATGACGCCAAGACAACTGATTTGAAAGTTGCAACATCTCAATTTAGTAAGTTTAGAGGATGTTTTCAATGCTTTAGGCTTGATTTTCAATGTTACAATATGCACAATTAGGTTACTTCAGTAAAACCAATCATAGATTCTGTGAAAACACATAACATACTACTTACCACTGAAAGCACAAAATTGAGAAGAGCTGTCCCACTATGGAAAAGAATTGTCACTAGTGTTGTAACTGTAGTAAACAACAGGCTCACGTTGCGACTCATCACTATCCACAGAGACTCCAGGATCTAGAAAAGGAGGAGTAAAGTCAGGCACCAGATTGTACCAGTTAAAACAGAGACCTGCTTGCAGCATCATTCTTCATCAAGCCACACAAAAAAGAAATTTATACATATATAAAAATCATCTTCCCCTAAATTGCAAAAGATAATAGTTACTTTGCCAAAGATAAGCTGCTAGGTAGATAGTTACAAGGTTTCAGAATTTTTCTTCCAATGCTCAAAGTTATTTCATCAAGGAAAACTGCACAAAAATCTAGATTATGTGACACTTGTTTACTGCGATCAGTATCACACCATCAATTGAAAGCAGATCTCGTCTTGGGAGAAAAAACTCATCTTCTCAAAAGCAGAAATGCTAAAGCACAAAGAAAAAGGAGTAACATCACAAAGCAGAAAAAAATCTGAAGCTGCTTCAAATGAAGTAATATAATTACTACTTTAATATATTTGTTTTAAACATTTTATATAAATAAGATGCATGATTTCTATAATGTCTGCAGACAACTATGCAAGCTGTGATTTTGCATAGGGATGCAATAGTTAGTCAAGCAGTTATGAAAAATTAATCAAACAATGCAGGACAACCTATTGAATTCTGTAGTGTTTTGAGGAACTGATTACTTATTAGTTACAGATAGTACAGAGTAGTTTTGAGACATGCCTTTAAATAAGGAATATCCAGTGCAGCCAAATTAGTTTATGTCTGGAAGCAGACACAACAATCTGATTAAGACAGAAACTTCTGCAGACAGTAAAGGACATAAAGGCATGTCATGACTTGGCAGACGGAGGCATCCTAAAAGCCGTGCACAACAGTCTTGTACCAAATATTTAATACAGAAGGCATACAGTGAGAATGTATTAGCCAAAGTGATTCAAAGAGGTAAGAATGAAGGTTACAGGTGAAAAGCCATACCTTCTGTCAGACTAACAGACACGTGACCACCTCTACTTTGGAACTAAGTGACACATACTGAAGACAATTTGTTAAGCATAAATTTGGAAGAGAATAACTGCTTCAGGAGGTGACAAGAAATTACAATACATAGTAAAAATAAGAAGGCCTCACTTCTTCATATGTTACGGGAATTGGGTATTTTAAGGTTCATCTTTCGAGTAGATTAGTCTCCCTTGTGAACACCTCAAGCGAGGTTAGAAGTGATGAGGGCAATCTGCTGAAAAGTATTCTCCTATCAGTACCTTGGTCCACTTCCTTCCTCTATGGATTGAGAAATTCATTCTGGGAGTGCAGCAGTGGTCCAAGTTCACGTAGTCAACAGAAAACTTTAATAATGTGCACTACACTATGAGGACTGTAAATACAGAGGACAGGGATTTTTGAGGGAGCAATCTGTAATTGAAGCAGAGGGCTCTCAGTTCGTAAAGACTAATAATAATACGTCCATCGATAACAACGAAATCATAGAATGGTTTGTGTTTGAAGGGACTTCCAACTTACTGGATGAGTTCCACCTTGCCCTGCCATGAGGGCTGGGACACCTTCCCCTAGATCAGATTGCTTAAAAAACCCATCCAACCTGGCCTTGAAATCTTTGAAGGATGGGGCATCCACAGCTTCTCTGGGCAACTTGTGCCAGTCCCTCACCACTGTGAAGAGCTTCTTCCTAATACCCAACCTAAATCTACTCTCTTTTAGTTTAAAGCCATTATTCCTTGTCCTACCACTACACAACCGGGTAGAGTCTCTCCTCATCTTTCCTGTAGGCTTCCCTTTAAGTACTGAATGGACACTATCAGGTCTCTCCAGAGCCTCCTCTTCTCGAGGCTGAATTACCCCAGCTTCCCTCAGCCTTTCTCCACAAGAGAGTTGCTCCAGTCCTCTGAGCATCTTTGTGGCCTCCTCTGGACCCGCTCCAACAGCTTGACTTCTTTCTTCTGCTCGTGTCTCCAGATCTGGATGCAGTACTCCAGGTGAGGCCTCACAAGAGTGGAGTAGAGGTGGACAATCACCTCCCTTGCTCTGGTGGCCACGCTTCTTTTGATGAGGCCCAAGATGCAGCTAGCCTTCAGGGATGCAAGTGCACGCTGCTGGCTCATCAGTTTTTCATCAGTCAGCACCCCAGACCTCTGTGGGGCCGCTCTCAATCCATTCCCCGCCCAGGCTGTATTTGTGCTTGGGATTGCCCTGACTTGGGTGCAGGATGTTGGAGATGGCCTTGTTGAATTTCATGAGGTGCACACAGGCCCACCTGTCAAACTTGTCCAGGTCCCTCTGGATGGCATCCCTTTGCTCCAGCATTTTGGAAAGGCTGTGAGTTTTATGCTAACTGTGAAAACTCCAGTTCCAGCCTGTTACTAGAACTTGACTGACACCATTTTTTGTTATAAGTGTTTAATAACAGAACAACAGCAAAGGCCTTGAAAATAGGGACAAGGACGGTTTGAAAACAGCAGCCTCAAAATCATAGAGTTCATTGATGAAGAGAGTCTGCCATGGCCTGGGTAAGTAATACTGCTCCAAACATCACACATACTGTCTAAGGGGGTCAGGAGGTAGGAGTTGTTCAGATAAAACCACTTCATAAAAAGGACACGCTCCTTAATTTGAGGGAAGAAGATTCTCCAGTTCCAGTTCCCTTACTGAACACGCTCTTGAACCTGATCAGTTTGACTTCTGTGACTGACAGTGGCTACTGATACTAAATACATGGCATCGGCATGATGTTATTCTGCCACTAGCATGAGGTGTGTTGTTACTGAAAGTCCAGAAATTTTTTTTTTTCTGTTGTTGTTTGGTGGTTTTTTTTTTTTTTTTTTTTTTTAAGATTAAGTCTGCCCTGATTTCTCAGTCTAAATACTAACCACAGCTATCTTTAATTCCTTCACATACACATCCCCTTTCACCCCTGCTATTAATGAGCAGATCACAACAGGGGCTTGGTTCTATCTGATACAAGAGAGCTTACATCTGGTGGAAGTTGAAAAGGTTTATTTCAGGACACTATGTTCCTTTAGTATAAGCTGTAGTTGGTTTAACAGTTCCCTTACAAGTTTTAAGCTAAAGAGCTGATACTACAGTTGCAGTTAGCGTGAATGCAGGTATCAGGTGGTTCAATCAATACTGAGAACAGTTCTCCTAGAAGAACATCCCTATTAGGTAGAGTCATTCATCAGAGCTGTTGAGCTAGATTATCACTAGCATTTGCTCTGAAGCACGGATAGTGCCCTTCAGTGACCTTCAGCATGTCCTATGAAAGCAAGGGCATGTTTTGGGCCTGTCTCCAGCTGTGAAGTTCCCCCTTATGTACATTAACAACTAAAATTTCAAGACATTTCTCATCGCTATGCTGAGAAAACAGACAAACAGATGGGTTCCTGGGCAGTTTGATCTAGTGAGCTAGTGGCTGGCAGCCCTGTCCACGGCAGGGGGGTTGGAACTAGATGATCTCTGAGGTCCCTTCCAACCCAAGCCATTCTGTGATTCTATGATCACTAAATCCATTATCAAAAGTGCTCAAATATTCCATTACTAGTCACAAAATCAAAGAAGTCCTTGCAACTTAAGAGTTCACTGTGGTGCTTGATTCCTAGACTTACTTTACTAAAAAGAATACATGAGAGTGCAATTATTACTGAACAATGGACTGTATTCGCTATATAGTTAGATAATTATTTGAAGAAATTCTCAGGGACAGAGAAAGCATTAGGATATTGTGGTAATTCATTGAAATACTTGAGCAACTGAAATTGGATGTCAGCCCAACTTGATTTGGAATATACGTTTATCAGTCATTGCTAAAGGAACAGATAGAGAAATCTAACCAAGCTAAAGCTTACTGCGTATGCTTTAATGGAAGGTCTTCTGTCTTCCTGTCTGGGAAATCTCAGAATGAGATACCAGCTGCCGGTAGAATGACGAACGCTCTTGTGGAAGAAGATCAATTTAAGGAGACATGAGCAATTTCTCATATAACGTTGAGGGAGTTTTGAGTGATCATTCACAGATTTAGCCAGCAGCAATTTGCTTTTTCAAGGTTTCAAACATTCCAGAAATGGAGTAAGTGGTACAAATGGAAAAGCAGGCGAGTAGGGAAGGAATGAGGTGTCTTCATTTTTCAGAAATTACATCTTAACAGCCCAGCTACACTTGTGTATTTCATTCACTTGAAAAATTACCTTAGGATACAACATGAGGTAAAAAATTTGAGGCAGATATGAGAACCTAATCTAATTCTCTCCCCAAACCAAGAATAGGATGAAACAAACCCACCTTGAAAACACATCATTGGGAAAATCAGGTTAGTAACACTACTGCTTCTACTGAAGACTGGAAAAATTCAAAGAGGAAATGCATCAGGACTGCTAACACCAAAGCTTTTAGAAAAAAAGCAATCTGATAATTTAGAAAAGCTAACCTTGGTATTAAACCTTCAGGCAATTTACATGCTTATATAAGTGAATTACTTTAAAATGGTTAAGGTCCTACTACAGCAAACTAGAGGTAAGGAAAACCACAACAATGAACAGCACATTTTGAAGGGGTACAGAAGTATTCTGTGCTTTACCTGATACTCATAGTTAAACTATTGAATTGATGCATATTGTTACAAATGAATGCCAGTAATACCCCAGCATAGCTACACTAGTGATTTAACGATAGGCTTTCAACTCTAATATGAAAGTTTCTTCTGATACGGGAAGTGACACGCTCAGATTTGCCTTTAAGGTTTTTCTTTCAGCAGATGCTCCTCCTTTTGCTTGGTATTATTTCCATGAATGGGAGAGAGCTTATCTGCTTATAATTACAAGATGACATGGTCAAATAGTTATATTTTCAAAGAACACATAGTGATCTGTATTATTCTGAAATATTTCAGAAAGCCAAGGGGCAACCAAGAGTTCTATAGCATTCCCTAGCAATATGCACATACTCCCTTTCCCTACGCACAAATATTCATTACCTGCAATGAGAATAAGCTTGGCTTATTCTTTTCCAAAGGTGGAGAAAGTCTCTCTACAGCTGCATATTCTTTACACTTATCTCCTTCACTAGTGTATGTTTAAAAACAATGTTAAAGCAGGTCAGGAAATTTACCATGTCATGCAATGTACTTAAGAATTATAAGTTAGCATTGGTTAGCATTCTGGAAGTGTCCAAAAGCAGAAACATCATACAGTTTCAATTCTAGCTAAGTCATTTAAAAACCCCTCCAGTCTGTAAAACACAAATAAAACAAACAAACAAGAACAAAACAAAAACCCTACAAAACCCAATCAAAGTGCAAGCAAAAACCCATGGGGGGGGGGAAACAAATCTCAAAACCCAAAACCCATCCTCAAAAAAACATCCATGTGATTTAAAGTATTGATCCTTTCCAGTTCAGCATGCTGCTCTATAAACCCATTGCTCCTCCTCAAAATATCAAGGGAAAGATTTTCACTGTGTAGTAAAATTGTAAGTCTGAAATACAGTAAGCTTCCACTGTAGCCTAGGCTAGGTGAAACAACTTGCTTACAGACATAAGACTTAAGTTAGAACTATCATTATTTGTATTGTCTCCAAGCTTCAATGGCCTAGACAAATACACAAATCAGATTTTTACTGACTCTAATTTGAAACAATCGCATCAATATTTATGCAATGGATCATCCATGAGCCAGTCAGCAAAAAAGCTACCCCACAAGGATGTGAAATCAGGATTTAGTGTTCCGTACTAAGCTGATCGGTCTGTCATTAAGGACGAGAGTGCAAGGAGAAAAAGGACAGGTGTTTCCCCATGGCTGATAAGTAACAAGTTCATGGATATAAACAGGAAAGCAAGCCAACTGCTGTTATTTTTTCCTGTATTTCTAAACCGGAGCTTAGAAAATGCAAAGCATGCTACTTAGATGAAAACTTTAATATTGATGTACCTCAACCTTAAATACTTATTTTCTTTTCATTATTTTCTCCATTATCTGAGCCTATTTAGATTACTGAAGCACACACATTGTGGTTTCTGAGCACCATCTAGCAGCACAGTAAAGGAAATGGCTAGCATCTATTCTGTAGTTTAGTTTCTTCTATTCCTCTCCTTCCTGCCTAGAAGCAAACTCCATATTGATTTTAAATGATGATATCTGAAAAGGGTTCACTACAGTTAGGTTTCTCCAGACTTCTTGAATTACTTTAAAAAAAAAAAAAAATGTAACCATTTTAACAGCAGTTGAGGGAAGACAAAGCACACATGCTCATCAGTCAAGACCAAGAACTGCCTCAAGGCAAATAATAGCCTAAATTGCATCCAGAGAAATGCTGTGATGCAAGCTAAGTATAATTAATATCCTTTCAAAGTGGATAAATATTAACCTGAAGAAACTTCTAGATTATGACAACAGCTCAAGTCAAAGATGCGCTGTACCAGGGATTGACTTTGTATTTCATGCACTTAAGACCCAACATCATTTTTTAGACAAATGCAGTTGCTTCACTTTTGAGTGCTTTCAACATTTTTTCTTCTCCTCATGAGGTGAAAGGTTCACTGCATTAATTCAGAGACTCACATAGTATAAAATACTAATTTCAATCTCTACAGAACTTTCATAAAAGAGAAATAAAGCTGCTTTCAACCCAATATACAATAATTTCTGAAAAAAAAGTAAGACTAAATCACACATAATTATATAACATATATATATAAAACATGTAATTTTTATATATATGCATGTCACAACCACTTGGTCAATACATTTCAGATTCACAAACTAGACAAATTTTTTTTTTTTGTTTCCATGCTTTTTTTTTTTTTTTTGAAATAAAACCCACAAACTCTGCACTTGCCCTAAGTTTTACATAAAAACAAACCAGAAGCAAACTAGTATTTGGCACATAACACAGTTTCTAGAAGAGCTGAAGTAAGAACAATTTCAAATAAATGATCTCCAAGATGCTCTTTAGTATCTTCATCAATAACATCGACAGTGGGATTGAGTGCACCCTCAGCAAGTCTGTGGATGACACTAAGCTGTGTGGTGCAGTCGAAACGCCTGAGGGATGGGATGCCATCCAGAGGGACTTAGACAGGCTGGAGCAGTGGGCCCAGGAGAACCTCATGAGCTTCAACAAAGTCAAGTGCAAGGTCTCGCACCTGGGTCATGTCAGCCCCCACTATCAATACAAGGTGGGGGATGGAAGGATTGAGCAGAGCCCTGCTGAAAGGGACTTGGGGGTACTGGTGGATGACAAGCTGGACATGAGCCAGTAGTGTGCCCTTGCAGCCCAGAAAGACAGCTGCATCCTGGGCTGCATCCAAAGAAGCATGGCCAGCAGGGCAAGGGAGGTGATCCTGCCCCTCTGCTCTGCACTGGTGAGACCCCACCTGGAGTGCTGCGTCCAGATGGGGAATCCTCAGTACAGGAGGGACATGGAACTGTTGGAGCACATCCAGAGGAGGGCCACAAAAATGACCCAAGGGATGGAACACCTCCCCTGTGAGGACAGGCTGAGAGAGTTGGGGCTGTTCAGTCTGGAGAAGAAAAGGCTCTGCGGAGACCTGATAGCAGCCTTTCAGTATCTAAAGGGGGGCTACAAGAAAGAAGGGGACAGACTCTTTAGCAGGGTCTGCTGTGATAGGACATGGGGAAACGGTTTCCAATTGAGAGAGGGCAGATTCAAACTAGATTTAAGGAGAAAGTTTTTTACCGTAAGGGTGGTGAAGCACTGGCACAGGTTGCCCAGAGAGGTGGTGGATGCCCCATCCCTGGAGACCTTCAAGGCCAGGCTGGACAGGGCTCTGAGCAACCTGATGCAGCAGTAGATGTCCCTGCTCACTGCAGGTGAGTTGGACTAGGTGGCCTTAATAGGTCCCTTCCAACTTGGACCATTCTATGATTCTATAAAAAACAGGAAAAACTACGTAATATGAAGAATTTAAACCAGCTTGCAGATGACACAGGTGATCCTATAGCACCAATTTCACTCAGGAAGAAGTCTGGCAAGCTAGTATCAATGAAGATGCTGAAATCAGGAGGGCTTCCTCATCACAACTGGTTCTATTTGTAGCATGAATATATCCGAGGGAGACTTACAATCATTGCACAGGTGACTGTAAATAACACTGCCAGCGTTTCCATGTGCTTGCATGCCCTATCGTTAGCAAGAGTACAAGGAGCAATTACTGTCAGTTAAAACAAGACCAAATTAGTAATAAGAGCAAAGAACACATACCGAAAGAAACGTTTCAATGTTATCATGAACAAACGAAGCGACATCTTGCCAGTCCAAAATATCACCAAGCCAGCTGTTCTGCCGGTTTATGTGCCATTTGTGTCCTTTGTGTCTTCCAGAATGTGTTACGTTCTTTGAGAGAGACAAAGACAAAAGATACCATACATATGAATAACTTCAAGAAATGGAAAGCCAATGACTAAGATCTTCTTAATTAGGAACATGTCCAACATGCACCTGAGCAGTCAGATCTGCTTTAACTGACATCCTCAAAAATACTTGGAAGTAACTAACCATTTTTCTGTACACCTGAAAAACTAAAGGCTGACAAAAAAAAGTCCCATATAACTACAGTTATGTGTATCATACTAATTCATCTCAGTTAAACATTAGCTTTACTGCTTGACTGAGACAATGGTATCTATTTTGTTCTTTATGAAAGCACACAGGAAAGAGGTAACAATTTCAGTTACTGCCTACATAATTTACTGCTTGCAACACATAAGTTCTCCCACTACAATCCACAAAGAACAATAAAAGAAGCCACCAAAACAGAATTAATGTCTGCTTTTCCACTGGCACCATTCAGTTACACAAAAACTAACTGGATGTAGGATTTCTTCTGACTATACACCTCTGTATCCAAAACACAGTGAGACAAAATGAAATGGCCATACTGGCCATAAACACAACAGCTAGTTACTTAGGTGGCTTTGCTCTAATTATGAAGTTGCCTGTTGGCCAACTGAACCACACCTGACCACCATGAGAATATTTGACTCAGTCTGGGACTGTGACTAGAGTTTCAGAGGAAGATGACAGAACTCTACTGTTAGCAAATATAAGCCAACCTGTTGATTAAAACAGATTTCACTCCAGTTTTCAACAGTAAGAGACCTTCTCAAGCTCTGAATTCTGATGTTTATATACACATCCCTCTAACTGTTAGAATTTTCCAAAACTTTTAACCTTACTATTCTGAATTCAAAATGGTAGCATCTTTTGTGACATGTGTAGCAGGTATTACTCCAAGTGAAGGCCCCGCACTGATTTATGTAAAAGCATTATACTTCATTACCAACTCTCCCTTGTAATCTTATGATGCACAGTCACTGAAGTTCTTTAACAACCCACAGCAACACAGACCTTTTCTGATCCGACAGCTTATTTAGAGCAGAAACATGTGAGTAGTCAAAAACCTCCCCCTAGCAGGCCTTTTGTATTTGTAAACTATATAAGAAATTTATTTTCTGCTCATCTAGTTGTATTTTTGAAGACCACTCAAACCATTAACCAACAGAATATATCACTCGTAGATTAGTAATGCCCATTTCAAGTTCATTGTTATTCAGCAGTTACACTGTTGTAGCACATAAGGCCTCAACTGCCCATAAACACAGGAAACTGTCAACTGGTTCCTCTACTGAATTCACTAGATTTAAAACACAACAGAACAAAACAAAACAACCCAACTGAATGGACAGAAAGCGAGGTTCTCCTAGATTACGACACTTTAATTGCAATTCTGCCATTATCTTCCAAGTGATTTATTATTCTGTCATTATTTTGTTTCATTGAGTACTCAATGGTAATTAATCTCTCACAACATCCCTAGAATATTTTAAAATACCATTTTGTTATCTACTTGTCTTTTCAGAAAGAAGACGTTAATGACCAAATCCATATTTTGTTGGCAATTCCTCCTCAACTCTACAGCTTTCCTCTAAGAATATTACCTCAGCTTGGGCTCTTCAGTCACCTCCAGGCTACAGCAACACTATGCAGGCCTCAGAACGAAGTGTAATTATTATGCTTGTACAACTGAAATAATGGGCAATTTGAAAGCTTTCCTGAGAGACTGTTAGATATGGTACAGATGTCTCACATGCTGGAATATCATCTAGGTTACTAGTTTTCAGATATTCTGAGGGACTCCACAAGGCGACTGCAATATTCAAGAAGGAAAGAGCCATGTAGAAATGACATCTAAGTGGACACGGAGTGCAACATCAGTTGCAAGATTACAAAACAACTCTGGAGCAGCTACCTGCAGCCCACAGATGAGCCGCTGTGCAACCAGCAGCCGGGGAAACAGACTTTAAGACTGTAGGCAGTGAGCATCAATGTAACTTCCATGGCTCTTCCTGCCATTTTGATTGCTAGGAAAGCCACTTGCTACTCTGCTCTACTAGAAGAGAATCTACAAGACCAAAAACTCAGTCTTCTCTCAAATAAACTGCAGGAAAGAAATAGCATAATGCAACTCACACAGATCCAACCTGCGCTGCATACTGCAGTGACACAGACCCTGTGGACCCGCCCAGCTGAACCATACAGTGCCACAGTGCACCTGGCCCACAGGTTGCAATGGCAAAAGCACAGGCACTTTCCTTGGTCAAATATTCAATACTGACTACTCCTACACACTTCCAGTCATGAAAATTTATTGTACGTAAGAGCAGTCTCTTTTGGATTTTGATACTTCCCTTCCACCGTGACTGATGGATTGCTTACTTTTTCCTTTACAGGCAAATAGCACTGAGAGCAGGAAAATGACTTCATATAATCTTTTTTCAAGATTCTGTGTGCAGAAGCCATTATTGAAATTCACAAAAATTCATCTAAAGTAACATGAAAAGGACAGCTTTTCTCTAAAAATACCAGATCAATAAAAGTTACATAAATCATGCAGAATACCAACATCTTCCCAACCCTTCAATATCACAAAAAGTCAAGAGAAAGCTCTGACCTACAAGACACTAAATATGAATAGTGAACAAAATATATATTAAATTGCATACATAAAAACATATTGATGGACATAGTTCCGGATGTTCTCAAACTGTAGCTGTAGAATGACACTTTTTAAAATCAATATTGTATTATCACAATATTTACTCAGCAGTCCAAGCTTTTGCTAATCTCTATCTCAGAAATGTATACTTCGCATAATTATTTACATAAACTTACTGCTTTGAGATATCATTTCAAGAAGTTACCCACCTTTACAAACCAAGAATGATAAAGCCTGTCCCAGAGCTCCAGCACTTGTTTTTCAATCACAGCAGTGTTGTTCACTTTCTCTCCTAAAATCTTATGGAGCTGAAACAGAAATCTTTTATTATATGGGACAGAGAGAAGCTGGCATCTACTGACGAACTCAAAGCTAGATGAATCACATGGAATTGTCACTGAAGTCACGGCCCTACCCCAAATAATTAGAAAAACTGAATATCAATATGGAGTACGCACTTCAGATCAACATGGTTCAAAACAAAGACTTTTTTTAAAATCTGATAAGACATTCTGCAGAACTGAAGGCTACACTGAAAAACTAAAGCTGTCTCTAAAATGCTTAATCAGATATCCTTGCTCTTATTCAGAGTAAACATTTCAAATTATTGGAAATGTGTGCTAGATATCAAAACATATAAATGAGGGTCTTGGCAAATCCCGCAGAGTGTTAACTTAAAAATAAATAATGTATCAATCTATCACATGTGGCCCACAGAGAAATTAGAATATTAGTGGTAAAAAAAAAAAAAGTAGTAAGTTTTCTAAAATTGGACAGCTAAAGCCAAATGAATAATTAGTCATCTTTATTTGATGTATTTTCACTGGCAGTCTTATTAAAATGATGACAGATTCTTCAGCTCTTATAAATATTTCTCTGAGCAGAAAGACTATCAAAATCGCTCCCACCCTGCCTTCGCCCACAGATAAGAGACTGCAAAGAACAGATCTGTTAACAAAGCAGTTAACTACATGAAACAAAAGTCACTGAGAAAAGCCTTTTTATTTCTCTTTACCTTTATGAGATACAGGAAACCAAAATATTAAAAAAAGGCAGAAGAAACTCTCTCTTACCTTATGTGTAATCCATTCTCGGCCATACTGGTACACGTTATTAGCTGCTGAGTTGAGTGCCTTCTGAAAAACCTGGGCTTCTGGGAGCCAGCTGTTTTTTTTTTTTTTTTTTTTTTTTTTTTTTTTTTTTTTAAAGAAGGAAAACAAAATTAACTGCTACATATTTTACCCATTTCATCATACCTGAAACACATCACAAATTAACATTTAGAAACAACAACTAGTTACTGCTAAATACTTAAACATTCTGCAACTAGAGTTCTTTGTTCTTACATGTCAAACAGCAGATTTTTAATAAGCAAAGCACAACTCAATCCAGCACACACCATTACATTTGTAACTCCCTAAGGTTCCTGAAACCTTAGTTCAACTGGTTCCTCAACTTTTTCACGAGAGCCTTATTCATATTACACTCTTACAAAATTTTCTAGCGTTCTAGTTTTCTGAAAATGCTACATAAAGCAGCCCTTTCTAGTAGCAAAGACATCCTTCTGAAGTGTGAGCTGAATGCAAACTGTTAACACGGTTCCTCTGCATAAGCAACAAGATGAAGTAATATGTTGGAGCACCAGGCATTTCTAAGTCTCTACCAAGCTATCTGCTCGCAGGTATCCTCAGAGACCGACGTCACTTTCAAGTAATGGACCTGCTGAGTTGCCAGCATTTCAACACTTGAATACAAGACACACATTCCCTGCTTTGACTTTTTTTTTTCCCCCTACATCTTGATTCAGTAACACATGTTGGAGGTCTTCAAAAAAACACAAAGCAGAAAGGCCTTTGGGAACCCAAACTACTGCATCTGTTGTTCAAACGCAACATGGAAGCCTTCCTGTCTATATAACTCTTCAGAAATGCCTTCAAATTCCAGTGCAGAACATTTCAGTCACTTGCCTCTAAGCATGGTGTAAGCATGAAACCCTGAAAGCTGTCTGAAGCTTGTTAGATTTGATAGAAAGTATACATATTCCTAAAGAATTAAAAGATTGTGCTTTGAATGCTTCAAATTTGGAGGCAAAAAAGTGGAAGCAAACATTTTAAGTAAAATTCTGCTAATTACTCAGCTAGTACTCCAGTATTATCATTATATAAATAAGTTTTGGGCAGTCAAGACTTCCATTTTCATAAATCTACTTATTTCCATCCTTATTATCTTATCTACTTATTTCCATACTTATTTGGGAAGGCCAAACAACACAAGGGATGCCATGAAATAATAAACAAATGCATTTCTAAGTGTACTCTCTTGACTGCAATTACTTAAGTATTGTTAACACACATTATTAGAGCATTTATCAACTATACCATCTTAGTTCTATTTTTGAAAACTTCCCTTGCTCTTGTAATACAGCATGCAGTTTCTTTCAATCCTATTAAACCACTGTCACTTTTGTTTAGGAGGTGCCCTTGAAAAATGTCTCCTAGAAAAGAACTGTTGACAATTCTTTTTTCCCTATGAAGTGCCTCAACTCACCTTTACTCAAGGTCTGTTTAGCTGAAGTAGAACAAAAGCAAACCTGAATAACCCTTCTTTAAAATCACTCTTCAGTTTTACCTATTCCCACTCTGCTGTTCACACGATGTTTGCTCACCAGTGCACCCTCATTCCTCCACTACGTTCATTTCTTCCATAATTATCTTCCTCGATATTTACCTTGCCTTTTGCTTTAATCTTTACATATATTGTATGTAGTCTTCCCACTGTATATATTACAGAACAGCTACTCTAAATAGGAACATCCTTTCCTAAATGGTTCATATCAAGCTTCCCCCATCCACCATTCTTTCTACCCCTGAACTCTTTTTCTGTGCAGAAACACTTCTTTCAACTTCTGTTCTGCCAAAGACATTCTGCCGCCAGTTCTGTACATGGAAAAAATAATTCAGCTCTCAGCTCACTATCTTTAGAGCATTATTCGTCATTACTTTTCTTTTCCAGGTAAAAGCACAAGAAATATTGACTTCCATGCTCTGCACTGTGCATGTTTTTCTCCAAACCTGTAACTAGAGAAGTTTATACAGCTGTCCTTCTCCACCAAAGCCCAAACACGTCCCAGACGAGACACCAGGACTCTCCTCCAGAACAATGGATAAACATTGCTGCTGCCCCAGACTTCAGCTTTTACATTTGCCTGCAACAGCGTCCCCCACTGCTGTTCACCCAGAGAACTTAAGTTTAAAAAAAAATAAAAAAAATAAAAAAAAATCCACTATCTGTAAGAGCACCTGGAAGCTCCTTCATTCACCCTATACTATTCACTTAACTTCGGCATTCTTACTTTGCCCATTCTGGGTGACTGGCTACTGTCTCATTGATCAAGCTGCTTGTGACTTGAATCATGTGAACGCTCTCTTGATGTACCTAAATTAAACACAGAGAGGAGAAATGTTATGTCATGCAAACTAGAACTCTACCTATATTCAAAAGAGGCTTCCTTTTTGGGTCACATGGGGCTAGGGTGGTGCACAGTTTGTGATACATTTCAAGATTAATTCTCACAACACAGACAACCCATTATGGATAATGAAGTGCCATTAACGCAGCAGAGCCATCGATACAATAAACAGTAGTCTGTTCTGACTATATTGGTCATGCTCTGTTTAACTAATAATAGCAAATGGAAATTTAAACCTTATCTCATCAGTGGGAAAAAATATCTAACAACATAGCTATGCTGTCAAAGAAGTACTAAAATACAAAGCATAGTTTCAGATACACCTTTCACGGCCATGGATCAAAGCAGTGTTAAAATTCATGAGCACTCAGCTCTAATATGACCAGCCACAGCATGAAGCGCCTCACCAAATTAATTCTTCAATAACGTAAAAAACATCATATATAAATATCTTAAATGTTTCTTTTATGAATGTAAGGAAGCTTTAGGCTTGAATGTTTGCAAAGCTTTTAAAAAGCTTTCCATTTTAAATACTCAACATTAGATAAGTCTACATTTTGGAAAAAGGAGACTGACATCAGAATCCATCTGATTTTTGTTCCATAACTCTATTCAAGCAAAACATTCAGTCTCCATTGACCCTTTCAAGCATGAATACAGCTCCATAAAAGAAAAAAAGAAAAAAAAAAATGACATGAG
>VXAV01011342.1:48142-58952 GCA_013399715.1 Alectura lathami | reverse complement strand
TCAGATAAAAAACGCTGGAGGGAGAGGGACGATGGAGAAATGTATTGTGCCAACACAGTTCTTTTGCTTAGACAAGAACAATGTGAGTATAAACTGACCTTAAGGACATCTAAGCTGAAGAGTGGGAAGTTCTGGTGTACATTAGGACAAACACCCNTCCTTTATCATGTAGTTCTGTGATACAAGGACACTTGACAACACAGGAAATACACATACACTATTGTGTCTAGAGATTCTTCCTCTAAAACAAAAACTTGTAGTGAAAAATCTTTGGATACTTTTCCCCTAACACTTTTAACTTTTCCCACTGTCTTTTGAAAACCTTTTCAACTTATTCATAGCTGTGTTCCAAAAAGGCTTTTCTTTTTCAAATTCATCCTCAATTAACTCTGTAGAACTGTTACTCATTTCCTACAGCCATTTAATGCTTCTGTTGACCTCCTGGCATCCATTTACCCATTAGATCTGGGCTCAAGCACTTCTTTTTCCTGTAGGAATTCAGAGGCATTATCTGCAGACCTCTGCCCAGGTGCAGATGCTTTGACAACTGTACTTACAGGGCACAGCCCTTATGTTACTGAAACTGAGGTAACAGCTTTTTCAAAAGCAGAGAATAATTCAACAAAACAGTTAGAGAAAGTACATTCTTACACACTGGCAAAGCTATTACAAACAAAACAATTTATCAGGTTAAATCAACACAATTCTGAATGAAGGAGCCTTCATAAATTTTATGTAGCTTTCCAACTCTGGAATTTGTTACGCACATGTGGGTGTATTTTGAAGGGGAGGGGGGGAAAGTGAGAGGAGCACTGAAGCCTTACTGCATGGGTCTTCCCAAATAGCTTATCCCACACATTTCTTCTCTTACAGAGAAAAGCCTCCGTTCTGTACCGTGCCACAACTATTTGTCCATATAGCGTTCCAACTAGCTCAGACCCCGAAGTCTGCACAACAGAAGAAATAACATTTCATCCCTCATATTCAAGCTTAACATTCCAAAATCTTTGCAATCAGATGAGGTGATTGAACTTTAAGAAGTTTGTGCCACTCTGATACATAATCTTCTGAAGCTAACTCAACTGCAGAGAAGCGACTTCTGCCAAGCTTTGTGTGTCATTATCTAACAGGTTAAATGTGTACTTCAGTGTGCATAGTGACAGGAGACATGATCTAAATCGCACTCTAAGACAGATGTACTTTTGCATGACAGACATATCCATTAGTGACAGACATTTATACTGGAGTTAAAGCATCTCAGCAAACAGTTAACACAGAATAAAACCAATTTTCAGGCCGCTTAAGAAAACAAATAGAAATACCTTACTGTCAAGCTTCAGCATGACTCTTCCAAATCCTCTGATGGGACATGGAGCAAGAGCTTCCTGACGTTCTTTCACAAAGTTTTCAACAAGCTGCCACCAACTTTTGCAATGGTTTGCCATGAAATTCAAAACTCCAAAATGAATGACGAGTTTTTTCAGTGCCCAAACTGCAACCACAAGAAGGAAATAAAGTACTAGTGATTTCAGAGGAGTACCACAAGACTATGCATGTCCGAAAGACCTATGAAGAAGAATGAAAAAGATTATTTTCTTTTGCATTAGAAACCACTTCCAGAATTTTGAAGTGGTATTCATACTAATCCCTTCATTCACTTCACACACATGCCTCTCCACGTGGAATTTAAATTGCACAACAACCAAAGTGCCTGTGCACTGCACACTTTGGCATCTAAGACTTCAGCAAGGCCTGGGATAAGCAGGTGCCAATCCGTGATTCCAGTACAGTGATTTTATCACATGTTCCAATTTGTACCACAGATACCATGTTCAGAACTTAGTGGCATGTTTTATGTAAGAGAAATTGTTCAGCCTCATTTCTTAAGTTTTAGGCCTTCTATTCTGCAAAATCTACATCTTTCATTTAAGGACTGCCAGCATAGCATGAAGTGAATATGTAAACCTTAAACTGAAATACAACTACTGATTAGTTTTTGCCTTTAAACATCTAAAATATCTTGAGATGAGCTTTATCTCTTAGCTTGAAGATGATCAGAGAAAGTGTCAGAAGAATCCACACTGCTCCTCAAAACCAGACAGAAGATATATATGAACAACGCTATTCCCCCCTTGAAAAGAAGTATTCTGCTACTGCAATAGCTCTTCTCCAACATTCCTAACACATATCCACTGTAAAGAGTTTCTTAACACTAGAAAAATGTAGCATTACAGTCACAGAAACAAGAGAACACATCTGTCTACCTCCAATAAGAAATAGCCCAGAGACTTCTGCATAAGTCTTACCATTCTAAGGTATCACACCACTCCTCCTCCACTCATTGAGCATGTATTCAAAACTTGCGACGTATCACAATAACAAATGTGAAAGCAAAGAAAGCATGCTACATCTGAAACTTTCCTCAGAAGCTAACAGCCTTTTAATAGTCATGATGCATCTGCCATATTCTTTTTTACTCAACAGCATGCTGCAGCACTCAAAAAATTCATTTTTGGTCACAGAAAAATTTAAAAAAAAAAAAAAAAAACACCACACAGGTAATCTTCTAAAGCCACTAGCAAGTGTAACATCAGAACAGGTAAGTTAGTTAACTCACTTTATAAACAAACACTTAAAAGTGATTTTACCAGCCTACTGATGAAAACATGCCAGTCACAAAAACATCATTACACAATCCTTTAAGCAGACAGAGGTCAATTAATATATTCAGCAATAACAGACCGGAAGGCCTCACAACCCTGTCCTGTCACGAACTACGGATCCACAAACCTCTAGCTAAAACTGTGCTGAATCCCCAAGCACTGAAAACTGACTCTACAGGAAGACAAAGTGAAGCCATTAGCAACAGAATCACATTCAGATCATTTATCCTTTACTCATTTGCTTTAACCAGGAATTCACTAACAGTGAGTATCACATGTTGATACACTCGATGTTAAAAATTTTATTTAAACAGTAAAATAACTTTCTGTGGAACTGTCTGCCAGCAGCACTCCTCTGATTATATCTACTGCAATTTGATCCTGAACTGCAACATTTGATCCTGAACTTCCCATCACTAGATTCAAACAGTTTTGATTAAGATTTTTTTTCTCCAAACTAGATGTTTTACTTACTGCCATGCTTCCCCACCACAGTAACTTCCCCACCCTCCAAAACACTCATCATGCTTTTATTTGGAGATATCCAACATGACATCCATAGTCCAAACATCCACAGTGCATTCGTCAAGGTTCCACAAAAGCCTAGTATGTGTAAGCAACTTCTGTAATAGTTGGTATGAAGAGCTCACTCAACAAGCCACTGAGATTTGGTTTACTTGCCTCTGGCACCACCGTGTGGCAAATAGAATTTATTCCCTTACAGAGAGAAAATAATCAGCTTTCTAATAAAAATCATCTGGTAAACAAACAGGAGAAACTAGCATGAGTGCCATCATCCAGCACCTAACTTGTAGGCTGAGGCTTTGCGTAACAGAATGCAAGCAGGTAAATACATAACGTGCTGCTCAGCAAAACAGGGCAAGTCTGCATTTTACAAGAAGCAAACAACATATTTGAAATGACATTCTCTAACCTTTTGCTGTTATTTGAACACAAATGTTTGAATAGCATCTTCTAAAATAACTGACTGTACACCCACTGCAAATTGATATCAAGTGGTCCTATAGTCAATCACACAGCCTTACATTATACGAGGTTAAAAAGAATTGAGAGAAAAAATGGAAGGAGTGCTGTTATTTAGAAAGATATGAACAAAAGAACATAATGACTGCATAAGAAGAAATTGAAAACATCAGCAGGAAGCAGAAAAGACAAAGACCCAATGACAAAAACAGAAATTAAAAAGAAAGAAAAAAAGTCACAGAACACTCTAGAAGGTAAATGGAAGATCTTAAAGCAAGACAATACAAGGATCCCCAGGCTCGCCTCACTGAACAAACGCTGTAAGTGTTCCCCAGTTTGGTTTATTGCTTAGCTTTTCAATTCAAAAGTCCTTTTTCACCTTTTCATTTTATGGAATAATTATTTCCTAACACCTACATCAAGCAATTTTAAAAGAGCATCACATTCTACTGAAGGAAAAATGACTTCAAGGAAAAATGTTAATGGTACCAAGATATTGCTAATAATCTAAATGCTATTTCATGTATACCCTGTCTACCAGCATGAGGAACTCTGGCAAAATTACCTCCTTTCCACTTGAAAGTTTTTGTTGTTGTTTCTGTTGTTCTTTTTTAAAACATACTAGAAGCATTCTCCTTCAGGTCTCAAGTTACCTGTCTCCTTAACCTTGGAAAGTTGCCAGAAATCTTGATTTATATGCCCTCCAATTTTCCACTGCTAAGTCTCTTCAATACCACCTCTCTTTTAGCAAACCGTGTTTATCCTCATTTGCTCTCTCACACTTGATGTGATCCACTGGTCTCAGTTTGGCCCTGCTCATCATTACACTGCCTTTTCACAGTATTTTTGTAGTGATCAATTTACATTCATCAGCTATACGCCAAGAAAAAGTACTTATTGGCACAGTGTTGAGTGTTGCTGTAAGACAAAATTATTGCGTCCATTTCTCCATCCCACCCGAGCAGGTCTTTCTCCAAACTGTGTTTATATCATTATATCATGATTTTTTTCTCCAACAAATTAGGCCATCTAAGCTCTGCTTCTAGCAAGTTATTAAAACTGATTTCCTAACCCCTTTATCATTTTTGACATATTTACGAGCTACAGCCACTCTATTATCACTGTTTCCCATGATACCCATCAAAACTGGGCAGTTTCTTCCACAGCAACTGCAATGCTATGAAACAAAGATCAGAATATGCAGAAAATGAGCTGAGAGAATAAAGAGGTAACAAAGAAGCCAGAGGGTTAGATGTGCTCCATGGCGGAGCAGGCACACCACGCAAAGGGACTGTGGCCTGTGAAGGACTGATGCTAGAGCAGGTGCCTCCCCAGACGGATTGCAGCCCACGGATGAGCCCACTCAGGAACACAGGGAAAGAATAAGAAGCTTTCAGGGTACTTCAGCTGGCTGCTAGGGCTGACCCACCAAACATGGGAAAGCATAAATAGTGTTGGATATATTAAAAAAAAAAATGCTGAGAATTAGTGTTTAAGAAAAAAAAAAAAAAATGAAATCAGAACTCACTGTTTACAGCAGGGGGAAAGATTTCAGTTTTCAGTAGACTTCAGATTTACAGTAGCTCATGCTTATTTCCAGAGTTCCTATCTCCCCTATCCACCCCACAGAAAAGGGTACTGGCGTGGCACTCAGCTATCTGAAAAGGTTATTTTAAAGCAATCAAATATTTCATTCTTTCTTGATATGTAAGAGAACAGATGCATATAGATCTGAAGTGACAAAGCCAATTAACCTCAGAGCTCAAATTAGAACCAAATTTATCTTGTGACTTGTCCACAAAACCTAGCAACCTATTTCCAATGGAAATTAAAACAGATGTATGAGTTGTACTTCAACACTGAATAACAACTAAAGTATTCTCTGTAGGTACAGAAACATGAAAAACAAGACACCAAGAGGAAGAAAAACAAAGTACTTCAAACCAAAGGCATTCTTACAATGTAAGGTGTGGCACTAAACTATTCCAGGCAACACACATGGTAACGACATGGCCAACAGACAAAGCAATGTTACGGTGACAGTTGTCCACTACACGGTAACAGACAGAGCACATCACTCTTATTTGAAGCTACAATTCACCAAGAACATTGATGTTCTTGAACTCTGGAAAATAGAAAGTCTTGGAAAAGTTTTAAAGAACTCACATCAGCCTACTGGCCTTTCCTCCTACTTTACATGAAGCCTAAGGCTATTCAAAGTCATTATTAAAAACAAACAAAAAAACATTTCTAGTAGTTGTATTAGTACCTGCAAAAGGCACTGGCAATAGCTGCACAATCCAGAAATTTAGCCAGATCTGGACAATGACAATGGCCCACACAAGTGTAACGAAGTAAACATCACTCGTTTTCTTTTTTTTAAGAAAAGATCCAATCTCAGGTCTTTGTCTGCTCCCAGAAGAGGATGAAGAGGAGGAGAAAGATGAAGAAGCTCGTGGAGGCTGATCACCTTCTGTCTCACCTAAAACAAACAAAAGCAAACAGAATTGGAAGTTATCACATGAATGTTCAACACAGAAGAGAATACTGCTCCCTAGTGCCAATTTATCCTTTTTTTTTTTTTTCCCCCTCCCTTAACAATTTCTCTAGATGACAGGAACAACTCAGACACTGATCTGAATTTTGAGAAGCTAGAACAGGGCTGTATAAGCTTTCCCACATCATGCAACACTATGCCAGGCAGTATGGTGAAGAGGAGAGAACAAGAGATGCTACAGCCTCTAAGAGGCCTCCTGTTGCTGCAAGTAGATTACAAGCCAAACATATTTCAGCAAATAGCCACAAAACCCTGCAAACCACAGAGCGTATTTCACTTTCAGCAGAAAAGCAGGAAAACGTGTCTTAACCTAAATCTTAGATTTCTCTTCCCTTTAAGGTCTCAAAAACCTTAAATTTGCTGAAATCTCATTTAAACAAGAAACACAGCATACACTGAAGAGGATGATTATATCTTGCATACCCCTTACCACACTTTCTTTTTTGAACACTCACATTATAAACATAGCACTCACTGTGATCCTAAATTATTTGTCTAACTCATTTTAGTAGCAAAGGCAGGCACAGATTAGCGGGTAACGTTTGATGTTATTCACTCAAATGAGTAAAGATGAAGTTCAATTAAAACAAAAGCGAGCTGACAGGTTAAAAACAAAGGCACTTAAGAATAAACAGTGTTTTTGCCTGAAGTGACCATTTGCTAAGTCCAAATTAAAGTTATTTTATATAAAATATAGCATTTTTCAATTTTTTTTTTTATTCTAAACCTTTTAGTTGGTAAATCTGCCTAATATCAGGCTAGTACAGATGGTGTTGAATCCATCTTCAGCCACTCTATGTACAGTCTCTCCCTGAGAGCACCAGCATTAACCTTTACTGAGGTCTCATGCTCAGGCCCATGAGGCAAAATGCAGAAGTTTCCCATGCAACACCACTTGAAAAACATTTATGGCCACAGTGGAAGAATGGGGACACAGGACAACCTGAAAAACTACTGTGCTGAAGAATAAAAGGCAAATTGCCATGTTGGTACACATGGCAGCAGGTAAACAAAAAACACTGGCTTATATCACATCAACACCAACCACTTTCCCCCCCACGAAGAACAACTGCTTTAGAAACTGTATTACAACATTATACATACATTTCAAAAAATAAAATTAAAAAAAAAAATCACACTTCACACATGCAATTTCAATGTGTCACTAAAGATAGTCCTAGACTAAAGCATGACAGCTAGAGTGCAGAAAAGACAGATTTGTCATACATGAACAGTAGTGGCAAGTAACAAATTCTGCAGATCCACACACTGGATGAACACTCCTCATTTGTTGTAGAAATCTGCACTGGTGTTCCACAAGTAAGGGGAACTATTTTTAGAGCTTGTAAGCACTCCCCAACCTCAGACCTACTGATTCACCCAACTAGTAAGATACTGGGATGATGACAGAGACATCGGCTGGCTGCTGGTAACGTATCTAGTGGAACTTCAGAATAATCCCCAAGAGATTACAGGAGGCAATCTGAAAGACGGAGCTCTGCAAGTGGCCAAATACAGCAGATGTTTCAGGTGGAGTGCTTCTTAGCGAGCCAGTTCATGTCTCAAAGGGATGAAAGCCAACTCTATCACATGTGAACTACACTTTGGACAAAAGACAAGTTACTTCTTCATAAGTGAAGAGGAAGTTACCTGTAAGCAGAAGTGCTCCAAAAAAGACAGGCAAAGTGTTACTGTCCTAGAAAATAAAGGGGTCTGTCATTCCCCTGTACCTGGAGATTTGAAACAGCGAAAGAGCACACAGACAAATGGATCCAGCTGATGATGCACTACACACAAGCTATAAAGCAGTATGGCCATAACTGAGAATTCTCCCCTATCTATACAACTTACTCAGCACCTTTTTACTCTTTTTCTCCAAAACTAATATAGCGGATGTAAGAAATAAAATTACAACAAGCAGAAACTCAATGGAATGGAATCTTAAAAGCCAAAACAGAAAACAAAGGAATTTAATGCGATGAAGCCTCTGTCTCAAGATTAAAGTTGAAGTTATCTGACACTTTTTGCCCCAAGATCACTTAACAGTGTCACTTTTATGAAAGAAAGGAAGATTACTTTCGGCAATGAAAAATGTGATAAACATTTTTGCTATATAAAAAAAACCCACATAACTAAATAACAGCAACATCAATGCTGAGCAGTACCAATTAAACTAATCCCTTCTCTTACAGTTTCCCTATCAACATAAGCAGACAGCACAGAACGTGAAACACAGACGGGAATGAGCTGACAGGAAAAAAAGGAGGGGAAAAAAGGAAAACAAGAAAAGATTACAAAACTCTCAGGGAATCGTAGGACACAACAGCTTTTTCAGACTGTAGTTTCACAGTACTTTAAGCCAAACGATACTGGCACTGACAGGGACACAGTATTCTTCCCATGCCAAACACGCAGACTTCTTAGCATCAGAACTGCCACTGATGTGACTGTGCAGTAAGTCAATTCACACTGCCTATTCAGTCCAAAAAACGAACACCGCAAATAAAAGAAGTCCCATTTTGTTGGCAAGATGAGCTCTGCAAACCAAGGCATGAATGCCTCGTTAACACAAATGGAGAAGGTCCATGAAAATCTACAGAAACTTACAGATTCTTCTATAGGTTCTATAGAACCTGTAGAACTAGGTCAAGCTGGACAGGGCTTTGAGCAACCTGATCCAGCTGTGGATGTCCCTGTTTGCTGCAGGGGAGTTGGACTGGATGGCCTTTAGAGGTCCCTTCCAACTCAAACAATTCTATGATTCTATAAATGCAGTCCATAGTGTTTTTGCAGATGAAACCTGAAGAGTGGCTTTTCATCTTCCACCTAATGACAGTATGACAGACCTACAAAATCCATACAGCTTATTTCTCCTCCTGTTTTCCTCATGAGCAAATTTGAGCACAAGAGCAGTACAAATATGAAGCACTGATTGTTCTAATAATGAATTCACACAGTATTATTCTTCCAAGTTACAGTTAACCAACCTTGGCATAGTCAATCAACTACTGACATGTATTTAGAGTTGAAGATGCAAAAAATTCCAGAATCTTAAGCTTTTCATAAAGTACAAGTGCATTACAAGTTCCAAAGCAGGACACCAAAACAACCAAAAATCATAACAGAAGAAAAACAGAAAACCTGCAGTTTCTTAACCCTGCAGGTAAACTTTCTGCTGTATAAGAATAAAGTTTCACCACCATTCATAGAGAAGATCCAAACCAAAGATGGCCAAAGCGACAATTACCACAGAACAGAATGCTGCTTCCCAAGAGACTGTTGAAAAAGCATTCTAACTATTGTTGAAAGTAGACAAGAAAACTCCAAATTTATTCTTTTCCTGCTACGATGGAAAATAACAGCATTCACAAGACAAAAAAGAAAAAAAAAAAAGAAATCTGGTTAATTGCATCAAAAAATAAGTAAAAAAACACTTACTAAAAGACACCTTTGCAAAACTGCTGTAGCTTTCCTTTAGCCAAGAGAGAAGGTTACAACTTGAAAACAGAAAAGAAGTTGTCTTGAAGAGGAAAAGAGATTAAAACTAGTGTTTAAACTGAAAAATAAAAGAAAAACCCACAACCACTTACACAGTTCATCTGTGGGAGACTGTCTCTTGACCATACATCCAAAACCCAGCTAAAGAAAGTTCATCATTTCCAAGATTCAAGAGAAGAGACAGCAATATAAGAAAACTGTCACCATGATGCTCCATTCTCAAATGTCAGGACGTGTCTACGGAGTTCTGTGTTTATTTTTATGATAGTCTTGTAAAATGTAGAAAATAAAAGAAAAAAGTAAGTTGTCTAAAACCACCCTTTTTACGTTAAAAAAAAAGAGCCTGTTTTCAAATGCAGTTTACACTGACATATTTAAAATCTGGAAGGGTATTTATGTTTCTACAGAAGATTTCTGAAGAGACGCTTCAACATCAACAGTTTCACCCAACGGCTGAAGTAACTTCTTAGTTCCACACCAGCCAGACTTTGGGCAGAAATTTTTACCGCTACCTGCTCAGAGCATTCTCTTTTGCACACTCACTGTGCTTCCTCATCTTCACAACTCGCTCATTACAGACAATGTAAAGAGCATCCTGTCTTCAAGCAGACTGCTCAGACGCAGACAATTTCAAGTTGAAGCTCTGGAAGTTTTTGTTCTGTCAAGTTCAACAACCTGCTTCACAGGAAACTGATGAAACCTTTCAATTGCCAGATCTCCGTAATAGCTTGTTTTTCAGGTATCCCATTCTGTTCCACTAAAGGCCTATCCAGAAAAACGATGGTAAGGCTCTCTCTGCAGCTTTTCAGCCATTTCTCACAGATTTCTAGTTCTGTTATTGCAAGTGAAATATCATGAGTCAAGCTACATTCTCAAGCAAACTCACAGAAGGAAAGACATTCACCACACCACAGTTGAAAACGAGAGCGAAGCTTTTTGTCGCTGTGACACACGGAAAAATTATTCTTTAATGAATTTCAGGCACCGACAGACATGTCTTGTAATTGCCAACAAATCAAAGAAAAGAGGAGTAAAATAAGTAAAAAAAATAAAATTAGGGAGAAAAATGACCTCTTTGAAAAAAAAAAAAAAAGTGCTAGTCAGGTCT
>VXAV01011342.1:16082-33880 GCA_013399715.1 Alectura lathami | reverse complement strand
CGGGGCTGCCGGGGGCCGTAGTGCCGCGCGGGCGGGGAAGGGAGCTGCCGGCGGCGGGGAAGGGTGCCGGGAAATGTAGTCTTCCTCCGCAGCCACCGCGGCCGCGCCCCGGGAAGCGCGGCCTGCCGAAGCGGCGAGGTCGGGGCGTGGTGGGGGACGCTTCCCTCGCGTCCTTTTCTTCCCGTTTTGGGAGTCGGCAGGCGAGGGCCGAGGCTGCCCAGCTCCGCGGTTGCTTTCACTGAAGAAGGCCGCGCCGAGGACCGGAGCTTTGCGCAGCCCGGGCTCAGCGGCTCGCTTCGTGTCCTCAGCCCGTGCCAGCGGCACGGCCCCCTCCCAGCTCTGCTGAACTCTCGCCCGCTCCCCAGGCTTTCCTCTCCGGAGCACAAGGCAGTCGGAAATTTGCAGTGTCGTTGGCAAGGTGGAGGGCAAGGCGAGTTAGACCAGCTGGAGAACTGTGACTTGTCTGAACCTGCCCTGGCATCAAACTACTTAACGAGGAAACAGCTGTGCTTTTGCTGGGAATTAGGCTTACTGGAATAAGTAGGTGTTCCGTCTGGATTTTTAGAACTGACATTTGTGACATTATGCTGTATATATATATATATATATATGTCTCAGATGATCTGAGGAGCTAATTTCCTGCTTCAGATACACACCAGACACTTGTGTCCATGCACGAGGTGACAGCTAGTGATCTCGAGGCAGTCTAAATGCCTGTATAAATATGTTTGATGTGAGCAAGTTTTGAGAGGGCTGGGAACCATCACAATTGGAGTAGCCTGGTGCTCGCACTGTGCTGTACCAAGTTTTCCATACACAGCTTCAAGCCTCCAGCAGGTACAGCAATGTACCGCCAGACATTAGTGGTGCCACCATAAATCCTCTGTAGTCATCTTCCTCTTTCTTCTGAAAGAGAGATGCAGCATAACCTCTACAACATATTACAGAGTTTGCATGCTTGGAATTAGAATTTGCAGTTTTTTTAGCCATTTTAGGAGTTGCATAGTTTAACGTTATGTAACATGATGGTAGATCTGCCCATCAGCTCAAGGAGGAAGAGGCAGGTTCTTCCACACCTGCTGTAACCATGTTCCATCCTATAGCTGTAGGTGGGGCAAGGCCCTGGCTGTTTCGTAGAGCTTTTGGCTTGCAGTCCCTCCTCTTCTATGCTGCAAAGGCTTTGCTGCCAGTTACATGCCTGTTCCTGCTTAGAGGACCCTCTTGGCTTGTGCAGCTCCTTGTTCTCCTTTGCCAAACAGCCCACGTGCAGGTTCAAAGTGTTTTAATCTCATGCAGAGGAGGTCTTTAGAGGCATAAAGGCACCTCGTTTGATCCTGATGGTGATGATGCGTTACAAGTAGCTGTCCATGTAAGAGAGAAGCTGTTATTGCACCTCAAAACAACACTGTCACTCGCTGCTCTTCGATCAAATGCAGCTACCTTCTGACAGGGTTTTGAAATAGGTAACTAATGTGCATCACTACCTGAGCCTTTTCAGTTCCTGGGGAAGCATGCCAAAAAGTGATTTTAATGGTTCATTATAATACATTTATTGCATTAAAATTCAATTAGCAAGTGTCGACTGAGATTTAGAGGGAGGGGGGAGAAGGGTTGTTGAGAATACAAATTCTTCAGTTAGATATACAGAGATGCCAGTACATCAAGTCTTCATAGGCACATTGTTATTGCTTTGATTTTTCTTAACAGACTCAGATAGTCATGTTCTTCACAAATGGAAATTAATGTCACCTCTTTAACTTGCATGAAGCTGCAACTACTGATTTACTTAAGTTGAGGATTTGGTTCCTACTGTAGAAAACCTTTTCTGTCCAATTGCGTTTCACTATTCATTATACACAACTAAACATACTAGAAGTTAAAAAAATAAAAGTACAAGGAAATCAGGATTGCTGTCTCGTATTTACACAACATGAACACTTAAAAGCAGGGACATGAACATGAACATCAGAAAGCAATCTCTGAGGTGACAGCTCAGGGAGGATCTTCACAAAACAAATCTTGAGGTCTGAAGACTTAATTCCACAATGGATTTCAAACAGTGACTGCAGCCTTAATAGCTGGCTTTGTTCAAGACTGAAGTGCAATGTGGTTTTAGATTGGATGGCAATTTAGGTATAAATTGCTCTGGCACTTTGTGTTTTAGGGATCTTTGTGGCCATAGGTGTCTAGTGCACCTCAGGGACTTACCCTGCCAGAAATTCTCCAACACTGCCTTTGGCTATTAGTAATTATTCAAGGGAGAAGAGGATGGAAAGGAATGCTTTTTGGTAACGTAAAAAACATGTATATACCTAAAAGTACATATGTGCTAAGTGCTGCGAGTCCTTGATGCTCTGCTATGTAGGCAGTCATGAAAGATGCTCGTTATCTAATGAACAGATAGATAAGCTTCTGACTTCTGTCTGCTGCTGCACTAGCACCCATGCCTGTGCTGAACTGAAGCTTTTCGAGTGCTCTTTCAAAAAATTCATAGTTCCTACTCACTCGGTGTACAGTCAGCACAGCTGCAAGTTCCAGGCTGCCTCAAAGGTGGTGATACCAAAATACTGGATAGTGAGGTGGCCGGGAGGCCGAGCAGACAAACTACGCTGGCAACAGCACGTTAATCATGATTTATACCTGTAATAGTCACCTAAAACTGTGAAAGAACTCAGTAACAAAGCCAGCAGGTGTCAGCACTGGCCTGCACATGTGGAAAAGAAGTCTATCCCTGCTGGAGTAAGGTTTTTGTTTGGGTTTGTTTGGTTTTGCTGTCTTTTTTGAAAAACCTGTACAACTGAATATTTGTGAACATGCAGTTGGGGTTAATCTTGCTTTGTTAATTCACCTCAGCTTAACGGAAGAGTAATCTCTAATCTTTTCTTCAGGTGAATGAAAAATACTTAAACTATTACAGATTCAGTAAGAGCTGGACCAAAGAAATAAAAATATATAACTCTTGAAGTTCATCATTCAGATATAACCTTTGTATTTTTAGGTCACCAACGCTAATTGTATCTTAGCCTAAAGGAAAAAAAATGTCTTTTATGCAGACCAAAACTGAAGCATCCCTGTTGGTGAGACTTCTAGAGCTAATTTTCCTTGCTGACTGGTAGGGGACTTCCTCCTCCCTGCCTCCAATCCCCAGCTTCACTGCGTCACCATCCTTTTTGCAAAGGCCTGTTCTCATGGCCTCCAGAGCTGCTCTGCTCAGCCAGGCAGCGATGAAGGTAAAACACCCAAATCAGAAGTCTGGTGTCTTGATTACAGTTGTGTCAGATACCTTACAAACAGTGGGAGATCACCACAGAACCTCTACATTCTGATTAGCTGTAGCAAATGTCAGTTGGGTTCATTTGTTACAACACAGATTATTTCTTTTACTTACAGCTCCACAGTGATTCTGATGGGGGGGGGGGGGGGGGGTTTCCACAGCTGTTAATTTGTTAGTGTGACCAGCCTCAGTAACTGAAGTGGAGTTACTAAGGGTAAAAAATTGAAGCAGGTGGCAAAGGAAGTAGTTATTAACACAACACAGGGCACAGGACAGCAGGAGAGAGTTCTTCTAGCCTCACAGAGACCTTTTTTTTTTTTTTTTTTCCTTTTTACACCTTTTATAAATGCCATACCACACATTTTCTTAGACTAAAAAAGCATTTATTGTAACAGGTTTATAAATATTATTGTATGTCACCGTCAATAGCTAACAAGGCTCACTTAACACCAACATTTAGTATAAAACAGTTACATCGCAATATTTTAGGGCATGCATGGATTGTAAAATAGTCCCATGGGTCACCATAATTCCATCATGTATTCACCCAGTGTTATTTTTTCAAAAAGATGAATATAAATAAGTGTGATGATTGCTTCTGGACTATAAAACCCCCAGCTCTGCACTATTACCCAGCCAAATGCTTGTTGTCTTCAAATGGATGCCGGGCATTAGCATACAGAACTACGTCTACCAAAAAGAAACGCAGAACACCATTTAACACTGTACTTACAAAGAGCTTATCTGTATGTTTTATTTGTGCCTTGGACTTTAGCCTTCAGCTTCAACCATTACAATTTATGTAACACAAAACCAAGTGGCAAGTGTTAATGTAGTTATGACAGTCTGCTTAATTGCAAAGTGAGTAAAGCAAACCAGACCTCAGGATACATTAATCAGAAATACCAGGACATACCTGGCGTCTGACTTAACCTAAACAGAACTCATGATGCTTCAAATACGTTAACAAAATTTATCTCCCTAAATGAAGGCTGGGGACATCATGCAGAAATATCATGATCCCACTTCGCTAATGAATTTAGTAGGTTTGGGATTTCATCTTTGACTCTCTGTGTCAAGATCTGAACGATACTTCCAGCTTTAAAGAAAATTGTTGTGGTATTTTTTTCAGTTTCAGTTTTTTTTCCACTGGTTTCGTGTCACCAGCAATCAAAAACTGTAAAATAAATTGTTTTATTAGGTGAGTAGTCTAATATTTCAGTAGCAGATACAATATTTGGTGTTTAAACAGTAAGTTTTTTCCCTCCTATATTTTACATATGACACCCGTGTTTCCTCTCCAATTATCCTAATAGTCTATATGACATATTTCCTTGATCCTTAAACTTTTTTCATCTTGTTTGGGAAAAAAAAAATAATAATAATGTGATGCTGATTTTTGTACTAAAGAAGGCAAGAAAAAGTTGGTATATAAAAACAGCAAATATAATACCCTAGGTATTACATCTCAGTTAAACATCTTAGGTTCCTCTATATATTCTTATATCACTGTGATATTCTATATATCACTGTCCAAAAATACCAGCTAGGAGTAAGTGAACACGTAAGATTATGTATTTTTTTTTTATTATTATTTTTTTGATCGCCTACCCTTGTGTTTTTAAACTCTGTTCTATAATTTTCAGATTTATACACATACCCCTTTCAATACATGTAATCTGCCTAAATATTAATTCTGGGAAGCATAGTTTTCATTAGTCTAAACTTTGTTCTTCACTATTGTAAAAAATCACCAGGAATGTTTTTGCTCCTTTGCACAGAATCTAGGTGATTTTTTCCTTTATTTAGTCTTCCATTTAGTTATCATCTTACGAAATTGAGCCGGATGATGTGAAGCTTTAGAGAGAGCTCTCAGACTAAATTAGGTAACACATCGCTATGACTGCTTGCCATAAAACGTCCGCTACCACTCAGTGCAGGCATTGAAGCCGTACCAGATTTGCAGCTGCTTGGCACTTTTGAAAAATCCAGTTAGTTCCTTAAAAATGTAAACATGAACTTGTGTCAGCAGCATTTAGAAACAGCTCAGAAGACCACTGCTAAGAGGTGATTCTGTAATGATCTGGTCTATGTAAATAGCACAATACCTTTAAAGAAGGTTTCTTAGAAGTGCCATAAAAAATTTCACCTTGTAAGGACCTTCCTAAATTGCCTCTAATTGCAGTCCATTCTGGTCTGCAATTAGTCCATACTGAGAAGCAGTCTTTCCACAGATGTGGACTGTGAAGTTCTTGTGCTCCAACCTCACATCAGTGTGAGCAAGGATCCCTCCTTCAGCAAGGAAGGTGGAAGCAAGTTAGGAATGAGTGCAATTGAAAGTACTTGGCAACCCAAGAAAAACAAAAATGTGCCCTTTTCCTTCCAGCAGATTCTTTGCTATTCCCAATGCAATCACAGCTTTTCTAAGTAATGTCAGCCCAGTCTGCTTTTTCACGCCAATCACTCCACAAGCTGCGCAAGCCCTCCTTAACATTTCAGAATTACACTGGTTTTGCCTTGCTATCTGAACCCAAATTAGAGATGTTAAATAACAAAGTAAAAATATGATTTTAGCGAAAATCTCTGTAAAATAAAATAGTTACCTAAGTGATTCTTTCATACTAATAACAGGTGTAGAAAAGGTTTACCTAGATCTTATTCTTTATCTGCAAAACATTAGACAGACATATGAATTGCACAGAAATAGCTAGACAGGAACAAAAGAGATAAAAAGTTGGCATATGGCAAATAAATATAAATTATTTCCTTTTGATTAATTTTTGTACTCAGGAAATAGAGATTTTCTTTAAAACCAACAGGCTTCCAGTTAGATCCCTGTCTGTGCTGGGCAGGCATTGGAAGAACTGCATTAGGTCCTAACACAATGCTGCAGAAATCTTAGTAATAGATTTTAATTAGAGGAAACAGACAATGGACAGAGAAAGCTGTTAAGATTTAGAACCCCATCTTCTGAGACTCAGACAGCTGCAGCCAATCTGTTTGTGAAAGGGCCAGTAAGCGGGCACACGCTCAGCTGCCACTGCCACACATGGCCCTGATGTTTCTTCATACCTCTAAGGGCAAGAACAAGCCTCTAGCTCAAAGCTTGGAGCTTCCTGGGAGTACATACCTCAAGGCATAAATCAGGTATTTTGCCCACATCATCCCCCTTACACAGCTAGGACATGCATAAAATTTAAACTCCTGTGCAAGTCACATTCTGTGGCTTCTGTTCACATCAAGTGGTATTTTCATGTGATTTGCATGCGTCTGTGCCACATGTAAAGTCATGCAAAAATAGGAAGCATGGCAAAACCATCAGCCCTTCCGTGTCCTGCAGCCTTACTTACAAACTCCCTATTTGTCTGTCCTGAGGTATTTGAGGTCACCTCTGTGTCACCGTGCAGCATTCAAGCAGCTTACTCCACCTGTCCGTCACACACTGCAGCATCGGGGTAGAAGCAGAGGGTGTCAGTCCATGCAGGGTGTGCACATACATAGTTCCACAAAACACCAAAACAACTGTAACATTTAAATATAATTCCACCACAGACGTAAGGCTCTTGGCCAGTTACACTTGTACACAATACTAGCACTTTCACAACAGGCATCTCTGAAAAAGAGTGATGCTAGACCTTTTGTAATTCTGTTTGTGAAGTAAGTTTCCTTCTCCTAAAGCTGTTAATGATTGCTTTTCTTTGAGGAAACCATTTGAAGAAGTTGTTTAAAAAAAAAAAAAAAACACCACCTGTTACCTATCAGTATGGCAAAGCTAGGGGTCACAAAATGTAATTTACATGCTAGTAAAATTTCCAGGTTTGTGTATGAGCTCCAGTTCTGCCTCTAGAGCACAGCAGGATGCAAACCTCCACTGTCCCCAGAAGAAATCAGAAAGACCACAGGGTTAGTTAGTACAGCAAGAATACAATCCACAGTTTGGCAAAAGAAGGGATATTTAAGGGATTTGGTGTAGGGCGGGTCACGCTGTTTGCTGTTTCCACTTCACAGTAGTCGTTGAATGCAAGGGGAGAGAGGTGAAGAGCTTTTCTTATTGGTTCACCCCAGGATATGGTGCCCCAAGGAAGTTTCAAAGCTGCTACCTGGACAGTTTGCTGATGCACACATCGTTCCTGTTATTCTCTAATCCTTGCAGTGAAGACTGGAAAAGTCCATGCCAAACAGAACTTTCAACCATGTCTGGAGGTTCCCTCAGATTAGGGAGGCTGCAAGTGCTGATTTTCTTGCTATCCAAGTATTGCAAAGCCAAGGGGTTTCAAAATATCTAATAGCTCTTTCAGAAACAGAATAATTCCCTTACGCTTGAATTGTGGATGAAAGCCTCTTCCTGTATCCAATCTCATTCTAAAAATCAGCTAGGCATTTTTTTTGGGGGGGAGAAATAAAATCAGTTAGCATCTAAAAGTGTCTCAACTATACATAAAAACAAAGTTATTTGATTCCATTGAAGAAGGACAAAAAACTTTATGAAGGTCTGTCCTCTCTGCCTATCCTACTCTTCACTAGCATAATTTCAGGCCTAACCTGTTATTTGTAGCAGAGTACCTGTCAGACGCTACAGCCAAACAACAAGGTCCCTTTGTGACAGACACCATCACAAAGAAGCTAACTACTCTTTCAGATAACTAATGAACTCTAAGTATAAAAAGGTACAGATAAGATGGACTGAGTGAGCAGAGGCAGCCTTACAGTTAATGTAACAAGCAGTGGCCACAGCTGAATACTGTTCTGCATGGAAAGAACACACTCAAGACTGCTAATTAATGCCTTATGGTCTCTTCTGGTCGTATCTTTCTAATTATCTTTCCAATTAGCAATCGAAATCAGATTTCTGAAGGCTACTGTACTGTAAATGTGACCCTTCCAAAGCCCTGCTTCTGTATGAGGTTACCCTGCAGCAAGTTATTCTCACTCCCAAAATTAAAGCAGTTTGGAAATGTGTTGATAATAGCTGCTTGCTCGTAGTCACCATAAGGAATCTAGAAGAGATTCACTTTGTAGGAGGAGCTTTTCGCTAAGGGAGGCATTTCTATTTGTTTTCTGTTGGTACCTGTTAAAACAGAGAAGTTCAGAAAACAACTTCAAATGCCATAGCCACATAAAAACCATTTTGAAGAGAGCTACTTCGTAGTAACACTATATAGCAGGCATCAATCCTGCTTTTAAGTATTAAAAAAAGAAAACATGAAAAACAAAACACTTTCCATGCCCACTCAAATATTAATACTTATTAGGCATCATACAAAGTACCACTGAATTAAAGCCCTTTATTTCTCTTACAGCCTTTTTGTTCTCATCTTTACTCCCAACAACCAGTTTTCAAGCACTTGTACCTCCTTTGTAAACTTGAATCTGGAAAGCTTGTGCTCCTGCTTTTCCCTCTCTGAAGAGCAACTCAGACGAAGTGCCACAATACAGCAACCCTCCTTCACTGAAAAAATACCGTACCCCAACTCCTGCTTCTAACTTGTCATCGTTATCTTCAGCATTCCGTTCTCCTTACACATTCTGCAAAATATTTAGAGAATGAACTGTGGCTTTTCTAGTATCTGTGAAGAGATGCACAAAATTTCACAACAGTTCACTAGGGAGTAACAATATAGCTTAACCACTAATTTAAATGCCAAATAATAGAGTGCTTTCCTGCTTGTTGTGGACTTTTATTTCCTCCCAATTAACTGGAGATGCTAATTAGTGCTAATTAAGTACTTTGAAGCTTGGGTCAAAGATGTTTACAAGTTCACACTTCTGCTAGGAGTTCAAAAAGAGAAAAATACAACAACAAGAACACCAGACAGCACTGCTTAAATGTAACCTGGGGGAAAAAAAAATAAAATAAACTGTATTTCTACCCTAATTTAGAACATGGGTACGTCTGTGGCCTGAAGCAGTTCCTGCTTTGCACTGGGCGTACCCAGCAGCGGCTGTGCTTCAGCTCTGAACTCGCTATTGCTTTGGAGCCTGAACTTTCAACCTTTCCACAGCTCCTGCTCCCGTGGAGTGCCTCGACGTGCAGGGCAGCTCTCCCTGCGTTGCACGCTTACCCTGGTACTAGAGCTGGCACACTGAACACCCAGGCTATCCTAAATTCAGCACTGTATGAACGAAGAGGAGCCACGAATGGGTTTCTAGCACCCCTCAGCACGTTCAGTTATTAGATTAGCCCTTTAGCCAGGTAATCGGGGAAATGCCTGAATCTAACACGGTGAATTGCAAGGCCATAAACGAAAGCAGCCCTGAGGCTACTTTAAATTGCTGCGATCTCAGAGAAGGAGCTGTGGTATTTCAGCCCCCTCAACTGCCTATACTTTAGCACCAGAGAGAAGGAATTTGCCCTGATGATTTCTTCACTTCACCTGGCTGCTTATAATAAAACTCGTTACAGATCTCTGCTTCAGCTAATCTTAAACCTCAGCTTTACAGCCATAATGTTCCAAAGCTGACTTCCTTACCTGGTGGTCTCCACTACATGTTTCAGCAGACAGTAAGTTGGTTATTCAGCTTGCTAAAGGTAATTTATACTAAATAAAGCTACTGACATGCTTTTAAAGTTCACTTCCTTCTGAATTTTTCTCTCCCCTCTTTAACTCTAGCCCAGCAATTTTAAGCAAACAAATCCTTAAAGGCATCAATGAAAATACTATATATTACCAAGAAATCTTTCTTTTAAAATGGGGATAAAGGATTTATGATAGAGACAAATCCTTTTCAAACATAACTCATATACTTTATGCATAGTTTTCAAGAATGCGGAGCCTAAAAAAAAAATAGATCTATTAACTTCATTTTGTGAAGAACAATGCAAACCCAGCACAGCTACTTACTTTTTTTTACACTCTGTGCAGCCATGAAATTACAAAGAATGTCTATCACGTATTCCGCCAGATCCTACATTACAGAGTCCTTAAGCACGTCACATCAGAGAGACTTTTGGTGCAATAATGCAAGTTGGGAAGCAAATGAGCAACTGTACGTAAGCACATTCACCTGCTACATGCATACGCGTGTCGTATGTTACCTGAATAACCGAAGTTCTCTACAACAACCCAAACTTTTTCAGACTGTTGTATGGCTCAAATGCATTTTGTCACTTTCTAGCTTGATAATATTTAGCATTCATCCTTGTAATATTTATTGGTGATAAAAAAAATCTAGTGTATTTCCTCTTTAGCCTATCTTTTTCCACAGTAGCTATGTTTTAGCAACGATTTGATGAAATAAAAGATACTGATCTTTTTATTAATTCCTATCTCTCCTTACAAATAATCTCAGCTACATCTCCATTTCCTTGTACGCTGACATCTGCTGCCCATACTCATCATACTCATCCTCATGAACAGGATATATAGGAGTACAACACGAAAAACAGGTTTCTTGGTACTACTGCACAACTACTTGAAAACATATTTACATGTCAGCAATATTACTGCTTTTAAATCAAAAGAGAAGAAAATATTTCACTGACTGGGAGGATGTCCTATGGCTTGTTGGAAACTTCTGTCTCCTCTGTGGTTTCCCTTTGCGTTTTTAAATGACTGCATTCTCCCTGTCCTTTGTTTGCATAACTTCATGTCTCACTCACGAAAGAAGCAGCTGTTTATTTCAAGCAGATTATTGAAACACTATTGTATAAAGACACTGATCTCTTCTTTTCCATTTAAAAAAATCCTTTTCATGCTTGATTATGCAAGGCTAGTCTTGGAAAGTACCCGAGCAAGTAAACCTTGATAAATATTAATAATATATATATTTTTAAAAGTCCATTAGAGAAGGGTAGGTTTAATACTGCAGTGTCAGTATCTGATCTTAAGTTCAGAAACTGCACTTGGAGTTATTCTGTCTGCACCAGAAGTACCAAACAGCATTAAAATGTTTTCCCAAATTTGCTTTCTGGGAGCAATTTGGAAGGCAATTTTGTTATTTGATAAGGTGTCGGTCACTGAGCGATCCTGACCACACATACAGACACCCCCCGAACACACATACACGCACACGCACGCACACTGATTTTACAGAAGGCTTCTCTTCTTTAAGCAAGTTATCACAACACTGAAAATAGTCTCCTACTTGTTCACTGATTATTCTTAAATGATTTGTCACCACTCAGCCACTCAAAGATGGTTATTTCATTCTTCTGAGAAGCTAACTATGTTCAGAAGCAGCTACAAGATGATGGTGGTTGATATAAATTCCAACAGAAATATGCATCAGCCATCATATATCCATCCATCCTGAGAAACGTCCACTGACAAATTCCTGTTGCTTCCCAGAGGTCACGGGGTTCCCATCAATAAATAGAAGGTCAGTGCAACAATGAGGAGCAAGCAGAATGGAGAAGAGAAGGTCTGATAGGCAGCTGATGGCATGAAAATATCTTCATACTTGTAAATACTGACCACACGCTCTGACACAGGTGGTGAGTCTATATCATGACGAGTTATAGAACCTTCAGTAGGCAAGGGCAGAGAGAAATAATGTCAGGTGTGTTTTTTTCCAAAGCTTCATCAAGCAAATAGGTTAAAAGACAAGTAATTTTCAAACCTAGAGGAGCATGCAACATTACACTGTCAGTGAGTAGCTGTTTGTCTGATTTCTGAAACAAATGAAATTACAGTAAACAATGAACATCCTTCAGAGGAATTCAGAACTTCCAGTTATGAATTACCCTTACTTAGATCTGCCTTTGGGGAGTGGGGATGATAGCTACATAGCCAAGAAGACCATGTAGGACTCTGCTAGTTATCTCACTTTCTGTTTATCTGTTCTTAATCCTGATGCTGCCAGAGCTTTAGTTCATTAAAAAAAAAAAAAAAAAAAGAGGGATCTAGGAAGAATGACGTCATTGAAAGACATTTATCAGCTTTGGCACCTCAGTGGTCAGTAGCACAGCTATCAACTTACCCTGAATTGCTGGACCCCAAGCAAACAGGTAGTACCAACTCAAGTGCAGATCTACGATAGTTTCCTCTCGGGGAACGTACACGGGACGCTTGAATCGACAAGTCACACGATTGTTTTCAAAAACTCCTTCTTCATCTCTAGCAGGATTTCTCTGGATTTCCTTAGCCCACTGACCAACGTTGTAGAAGTGCTGTATGCGGACCCTTCCGTTATCATCGTGAACACAGGCCATGACATCGTCTCCTCCCTGCATGGTAAAAACATTTTGGCAGAAGGAAAACAAAAGTGTCACAAAGCATTTCCTCATTTATTTAGACAATTTTAACTACTAAAAACCCATCAACACACCAGGCTCTCGTTCCATTTGCTAAGTTACATATGCACAAAGAGTTAATTTCCCTAGCAATGCTTCTTCATCCAGTTTGAACAGCACAGAGTGAATACTAGCATTTACTTAGCCTTAGTGTCTCTGCATTCTCTTTTGGATCTTTCAAAGATGCAAAACAACCTAACATACATATTTGTAAGATATGACATCACCCTGAGATCGCACCATTGATCAGCAGAAGGCCGTTTTCTTTTGTAATGTGTGAAGCTCTGGGATCCTGCTTCAGTAAAACTGGCAGTCTTGAATCTTTTGCACCAAAATCATGGACAGAAAAGTGATATAACTTAATAAGATAGAGATGAATCTACTAAATCTCGGCAAACAATAAACTACAGTCTGTCTTTTCGAATCTCTTCTCATGTTCACATATGAGAATATCACTTCTCATCTGTCTTAGGAGAAAATGAAAGAAGTTCAGCAAACAGAATAGAGGGAACCACGGAATACAAGAAAAGAGTAATCAACATGTGCTTCTCTCCACACCATAAACAGCCACCAAGCAAAGAAACAAAGAATCTGGGACTGTTCCTATGTAGACCTGTAGAAGATGTGTCAAAAGTGAGGGAATAAGGGAATAACTATGTGAAACATGCTGGAACAGTTTTTTCACCCAGTACTACTGCAGGCTCCCTTTCCAGCTTTTGGCTGGAGCCTATCACTGCTTTCCATAGCTTATTTTCCAAGCTTTGTTTGTTTGTTTGTTTGTTTTACCTCTGAGCACCAACCTCTCATTTTTAAGTACAAAGAGGTAAAAGCTGTTTTCACATTAAAAAAAAAAAATGCAAAAAAAAAGAAAAAGAAAAAAAAATCATTGTGCACCTCAGTTAACAGAATGACATTACAAAATCCTAAGTAGGCACAAAAGCCTATGTGTGGAAAAGTGTAATGTTATTTCAGACAAAGAAATAGGTCACAGGACTTTAAAAAACATCTGCTGATGACCCGAAATACTTTTTTTCCCAAACTTCTTTAGCTTTCCAGGCCACCCCGTTCTCATCAGGGCCTTGATAGTACAGCCCACTTCTCATGCTCTTTTAATGCAAAGTCAGTAAAGTCTGCACATCCCAGGCACCAAAACATCCTCAAGTTATGAAAAAGGATGAAGCAGCAGGGGATCAAGAGAGGAAGGCAAACACCAGCGGACTGGTAGTTCTCATATGTGTCAAATCTAGAAGCAAAACCTCTTACCTTCAGCTTCCTGTATTCTTCCTACTGGAAGCTGGGACCTAACGTGCTGCTTGGTCTGCCTGGGCTGAAGGGCAGCACGTGCTTTACGAGGTATGACCAGAGGGTCCCGTGCACTATGGGCACACGCACACCTTCCAGCCACCAAGCACAAGCACAACTCGGTCAGCTCGGGCAAGCCCGTGGGCTACGGCACACATCCTCACGGCGGGGTACCCTGCTTGCACTGCCTGCCCGGCAGACACTCACTTTTCTGACTGAGCTAAATGGGAGGGAGGAACTCAGGGGACACGATGGGGACAACAGGGATGGAGCTATACTGGGTGGACAGGGCACACAGCCTGCGTGGAACTGGGAGTGAAGGGATAGGTGGCTGGAGAGAATGGGTGGGCTTGCAGGGAGCACAGGGAGGGGATGCAGTATTGGGTGCGAGGTGTGGCAGAGAGCTTGACAAGGTCGTGCTGGTAAGTATTAATCGTACTTACCAGTAATTATCTCTCTGAAGTCTGTCTAACCACTGAAATTCAGTGTCCTTGCTTTCAACTGGTGGTGCAGATACACAGGAGTTACAAATTGCTCTGATAGCCTGGGGCCAGGCATTTAAAGCTGCTGAGCTGCTTTGAAAACGGTGTTGAGTACTTCAACTTCCAGGCATCCGAACTCCTCCCAAAATTTGGCTGTCAAACTGTTCCTCACAACACGAAGTAGTAACTGTTTCTTCGGATATTATTGCAGTGTCATATTAAGACATAGTTACGAGTGAAAAGCACCTACCACCATATTTTTTTTCTATTTCTCATTCTGGGTTTGATTAAAATGTCTCTAAGTCAGTGTGAGTCTTCCCACCGCCTCTCCTGGCTCCTGGACCAGGATTTCTGAATTCTGTACTTTTTCTGACTACTGCTTACAACTGTACAAGAAACAGTCCTCTTCTCTGGCTTGGGATTTAGGACACAGGGACAGCACTTTTCTATACACTGAGGAGTGTTTCTGTGTATATGAACACCTACATTATGAACTACATTTTAATCCTAAACATTTCACAAGGACCACAGACAACACACGTTTGCGTAAGTCACCTGTTGCTCAGTGTTTTTAGTCCATGCAGGACATGCTCCTGTCTTGCTCAATGAAACCCACTGAAAAACAAGGCTTTTGACTGAAAAGCCAAGTAGAGGAATAAGCACAAGACCAAACCCAGTAAAATCCAGGTTTTTTTCCAGAACCATGTAATTTAAATAAGGAGTAGATGTTTTGTCACCCACTTGAGGCTCTCCTGGAACAAAACACAGGGATGAAAGAAACAAGATGACTTCCAGAGCTTAAGGGTGAAAGCCATGTTGGTACCTCCTCTGATATTTAGCTTCCCATGTACCTTTTGTCCAAGTAACACTGACATAAAATGCGACAGGACATTTCCACATGAACTGGCTTTCATCTGAGGGCTTTTCTAGTAAAAAAGCAAAAAGCTAATAATGTTCAGACACTCAAAGGTGAGACAAAATGCTGTTGCAATATTTAGCAAAGAAGGGAAAGGACATGTTACTAAGAATGAGGCAGTCTGGGGGAGACAGCTACGTCTGCTGTCTCCCCCAGATGGCTACCGAATGGTGCTTTGCTTTCAGCAAGTCAGCTTTTCCTTATACGCTCTGCTTCTGACAGATACAATATAAAGTATTTATATTCTAGCATGCAAAAGTGTGCACATTGTCAGCATGAAGAACTGTAAGAATCTTACCATTTTCTTGTCTGAGGAAAATCCCACTGCCACCCAGCCATCGGTATCGGCGCTCAACTCAAACTCAACATCAGTTCCTATCCTGCGGTAACTTAGGAAGTAGTCACAAGTCTCTGCGTTACATCCAGGTTTACCATACCTAAGTGGAATTGGAAATACATAAAATTTTTCCTTTCAATATCCTGCTATGGAGCTTAATTATGTTTCTGCAAGAAAAACTAAAAGAACGTACTTTGGTATGATGGCAGTAAAATATAAATTATGCTGTACTGGAGTAGTAACTAATGTTTTGCAAGTATTACTTTTTAGAGTAAGAATGTATCATGTTTAATCATTATGTCAAGCAATTACGCACTGCATTACTCAGTTTACCTTCTGAGGCCTCGTTTTGTAAGTGCTTCATGAAAATGCAAGAAATGTGAATTAATCTAGTCCACAGCTATGATGTATGGTCTTAAATAACCTAGTTTCCTCAAATAATATGGTCCATAAATGCAAAGTATGTTCTCAAATAACAAAAAAAAAATCAAAATGAACATGGAATATCAACCAAAGTCTGAAATGTAGCCCCTGAGCATTAGCAAACATAAAGGTAGCTGTGTTTTTGTCTCAGACTGACCTGAAGCATCCCTTGGTTCTTCCACAGTCATCCACTCTGATTTTTGCAAATGGATCCACAGGAGGTGCAGTAGGAAAAGGGTAGCCTGTAGAATGAGAATAAACCGTTAACAAATAAATATAAGGAATGGGGAAAGGGTAACCTGTATAACGAGACGAAAGCATTACCAAATAAATACAAGGAGTAAAAAGCAGAAAGTGTTCCAACAGCATTTGTCTGCTGATAACTGAGCTGTACTGATGTGCCTTGTCACAGACACGACCCCTCTATCAGTGGGTCCAGGATCTGGGTACCAAGGTAACACAGAGAAATGAAAACAAACATTGTCTCAAGTTTGCAACATTCATCAGGAGGGGAGAAGGATGCTGCAGCAGGGCTCTGCTGCAATGGGGACAAGAGGTCTTCCACTGTCGGTGCAGGTTTTGGCAGCACGAACATGGTGTGGGGCAGCCAGCTAACACTTGGGGATCTCCACTTGGCTAGCGCTTCGTGCACTCTCTGAGCCCTTGGGAAAACTGCAAGGGAACTAATTGTGACTCCTCAGCCATAAATTACAGCAGAAGGGGTAATCTCACGGCCCCAGAGCTGNAAACATTGTCTCAAGTTTGCAACATTCATCAGGAGGGGAGAAGGATGCTGCAGCAGGGCTCTGCTGCAATGGGGACAAGAGGTCTTCCACTGTCGGTGCAGGTTTTGGCAGCACGAACATGGTGTGGGGCAGCCAGCTAACACTTGGGGATCTCCACTTGGCTAGCGCTTCGTGCACTCTCTGAGCCCTCGGTAAAACTGCAAGGGAACTAATTGTGACTCCTCAGCCATAAATGACAGCAGAAGGGGTAATCTCACGGCCCCAGAGCCGTAGGAATGGATACTGAAAGGTCCTCACAATACTTTCGCCTTTAAGAAGTAAATGAAACATGCATTGAATCAGAAGGTAAGAGTAATAAAACTGGGAGCTGCCTGCAGTGATGACCTGCAGTCACTTGCAAGGTAAGACACAGAGGAGCCAGACAAAGAAGGATTTATGGCTCTGGGCAATCGCTTATCTGCTGTACAGTAACACACTGAGGAGGCAGTACAAACTTCTGTAAGCAGGCCTTGCTACTCCTGGCTTGCAGAGGCTTGGTTTTGTTCCGTAAACATCGATATTCTTCTGTGATTTTATTTAGCTAACTAAACAACAAGGCACGGCACCAGCTGTGCAACCAGAAAGTGCTCTTAAAGTTGCATGGTTGCAGCACCCGCAAACAGGCAGGAGCACCTGCCCTGCACGCCTCCAGGCTCTTGGCTCTGGGAGCCCTGATTCGCTCCCTCGGTTTCTGACAATGCCAATGGAGAGAGGAAATAGCCGTGAACTGCATATGACAGCCTCCACTGGCCATACTGGGGCCTGGGTAAATCAGTCAGCTGGTTAAACACATAGGGCTCGCAACATTTCACAGCGCTCAGCAGCGGAGCATCACCACAAGGCTGACTGCAGTCCATCCCACCTTCTGCTTCGTTTCTTCCAAACGTACCCAACAACAGTTTTGAAAACGAGAAATGCGGCTCTATTTCTTATCGCTCGCGTCCTTACACGGTATTTTAAAAACACGATAAAACCCTTCACGGCCGGGCAGCCGCGAGCACCGCACGCCGGGCACCCGCCGCCTCCAGCCGGGCCCCGAGCCGAGCC
>VXAV01011339.1:44940-69421 GCA_013399715.1 Alectura lathami | reverse complement strand
GGCCCGCGGGGGGCTCCCCCGGCGTGGGCTGAGCCCCGGGCCCCGCTCCCCGCAGTATGCTCCGGCTCCAGAAGCGGCTGGCCTCCAGCGTGCTGCGCTGCGGCAAGAAGAAGGTGTGGCTGGATCCCAACGAGACCAACGAGATCGCCAACGCCAACTCGCGTAAGTGAGGCTCCGTGGTGCGCTTGGAGACGGTGCTTTGGGAAAACGGGTCGTGCCGGGTGTGCAAAACGAGGCTTTTTGGTTTCTGTAGCACTAACGATGCTGGTTTCGGTAAAACGCTGGCATCTGAGCAATACTTTGCGGTTCAGAGTGGGGTTGGGTCTGGCAGCAGGGTTTACGAGGACCCCCAGGAATGCGGTGCTTTCCGAGATGACTAACGAGGGAGAAATGGGAAGGGATCGACTCCAGCAGCACGAGGGGGCCGTGGGGGGAAAGCCTGGCCCTGAGCACTGGCTGCTTTTCACAGGGGCTGGGTCAGAGCCTGCCCTTGCCTCGCGCAGCCTGTTTGTTGCACGTGAAATACTGAAGGTGGAGTTTGAAGTACTGAATGTGGAGTTTCTTCCTCTAGGTCAGCAGATCAGGAAGCTGATCAAGGATGGCCTGATCATCCGCAAGCCCGTGACCGTTCACTCCCGGGCCCGATGCAGGAAGAACACCTTGGCCCGCCGCAAGGGCAGGCACATGGGCATCGGTAAGGGCTGAAGCAAACGGCTGCCTCCTGCGGCTGGTGCTCTCACAGCTTGTGTTGAGCAAAGACCTCTGGTGGCCGTGTCGCAGAGCTCGCTGCGTGTTAACAGTTCTCCTCTTGAAGCGAAGGACCTAATGCTGCCAAGGCTCGTTCTTACCTCGTTTTCTCTCTCTCTAGGTAAGAGAAAGGGCACAGCCAACGCTCGTATGCCCGAGAAGGTGACCTGGATGAGGCGGATGCGGATCCTGAGGCGCCTGCTCCGCAGATACCGGGAGTCCAAGAAGATCGACCGCCACATGTGAGCCGGGCGGGCAGCAGGCAGCGTGTCCACGGGCTCAGCAGCGTCCTCCTTGCTGTGTGGAGCTTGCTGATGGAAACAAATCCTCTCCAGAAAGCACTGGAGAGTTGCTGCAGAGTTGTACAAACAAGCCCTCTGCCTGCACCGGTGTAGCAGGGGTGGTCCTGCTGTCAGAGCACTCACAGGTCATTCCGTTCCCCTAGGTATCACAGCCTGTACCTGAAGGTCAAGGGGAACGTGTTCAAGAACAAGCGGATCCTGATGGAGCACATCCACAAGCTCAAGGCAGACAAAGCTCGCAAGAAGCTCCTGGCGTAAGTGCTGCCTGGCTGCAGTGCCCTCATCTTGTTTAAAAAAAAAAAAAAAAATCCCCAATTTACAGCTGCATGCAGGTAATTCCAGGTGGCTTCTGTCTCTGGTGGCTCTGTCTGGAGCCCTGGTGAAGAATCCAAAGGAAGCTGGGCAGGGCTGGCTTGCAGCTGAGACCTGTGTGATCCTGGCAGGGCTGTTATCTCACTGCACAGCAGATGGAAGCTGCTCGTGCTGCTGTGAGCTGGTGGATTGGCTGCTGCAGCTGCTCAGAACAGTAAATGATTGATCAGGGGAGGCATGAGTCAGGGGCTTTCAAAAGTCCTGCTGTGTACTTGTTTTTAAAAAAAGAAAAAACCTTAGCCTTGTTCTCTAGCAAAGATTAGAGCCACAAGAGCTCTAATGCACCTTCAGGCATCCTCCTCCTGGCTCCAGCTCCCTCTCTGGAGCCTTCTCAGGGCAGTCGTGCCCTGCACAGCCAGCATCCAGCACCCAGAGCCTGGCAGGGTGGGGTGGGGAGGGCAGCAGAGCCCCTCAGCATCCTCACTTGTGGCAGAGCTGCAGAAGCACTTCAGTGGCTGCTGTGGCAGACCAGGACCCTGTGCAGGGAGAGGAGACCAGGGCCACCAGGGGTAGAAGCTTTCTCTAGGCTGTTTGAAATGGTCCAAAGGCATTCACAAGCTCTTAACTTCCCACAGTGACCAGGCTGAGGCTCGCAGGTCCAAGACCAAGGAGGCTCGGAAGCGCCGTGAGGAACGCCTGCAGGCCAAGAAGGAGGAGATCATCAAGACCCTCTCGAAGGAGGAGGAGACCAAGAAGTGAATGCTGGCTGTCCTGTGTACATAGTGCTTTCCATCCACGAGGATTCAATAAAAGGCCACATCCAGAAGTGACCCCCTGGTCTAGCTCTCTCTGGGGTTGCTGGGGCTGCGGAAGGGGTGGGGATGAACTGCTGCTCCCAGGTCTGTGCTGGGTCTGTCGTGCAAACCACGGGGCTGACAGCAGAGGGGGAAAGAGCAGGAACAAAACACAGACAGGGAGCATCCCTGTGCCTGAGGGTCAATGACAGCACCTCAGGACCGTGGGGCACCCGCTGCCTTCATGGGAGGGCGAGACAGGGCCCAACACCCAGAACAGCTCATGGTCTGCCGCACAGGACCTCAGCTGCGTGGGGCCAGCTGGTCCCAGCTGGAAGAGAGGCACTGCGCACAAGCAGGGAGCTTCCAACCAGCTTTGATTTCCAGCCAGAGCCCCAGCTTCGCATCATTTACCCCTTGCGACAACTGGAGCCATTCCCCTGCTGCTGGCCCTGGCCCCCACACAGCGCAGCCCCAGCCCTCAGCTCACCCTGCTGCAGCCCAGCTGCACCTCTGGCCCCAGTGCACCCGGCTGCCACCGCACACACAAGGTGTTCTTGCTCTACAAAGGTGTTCCTGGAAGAAGACAGGGCTTGGAAAATGGTGTTTATTGGTATTTATAAATACAAACATAAGGAAGAGTCCATTTAGAGACGGATAATTGACTTAAAAGGACACTGTCAAGTAGTTTGAGCTACCTTATGCTGTTACCCTGTTTGAAAACAAACAAACAAACAATGCTTTGGGTTCTGTAGTCTGAGTTTTCCCTTGAAAACTCTGCTCTGTCACCAGGAATCAGCCAACTCCACCCTGGCTGCAAACCAACTCCGTCCCTCCCCCGGCACAGCACCAGCCGAGCCAGGGGCCCTGCCCAGAGCCGTGCCCACACCGACTGCTGCCACCGCGGGGCTCCGCCGCCTTCAGCCACCCTGAAAACTGGAGAGAGGAGTTCTGCAGGGGGGGTACGGGACCACGCTCGCTGAGGGGAGAGAGCCCGTGGCGCTAGGGAGGATTGGAATAAATATAATGGCTTAAAAGCAATCTACAGGAAAGGAATTTGACAGTATCCTTTTAAACACAGCATACTGGAGTTCCTCCCCACAGACCGTGCACCTGCAAGGCTCCGTTACGCACACGCCACGGGCTGGGGAAGGCTGAGCTGCAGGTGAAGGGGGCACGGCTCCTGCGGCAGCACGCAGCCCTTGGGAAGCAGCGTGCTGTGCTCAGAGCAACCCCCAGCGAACAAAGGGGGCCTGGGTGCCAGCAGCAGCTCCCCGCGCTCTCCCCCATCACCAGGCTGCAGGGGAAGCACGGCCACCTGGGCTGCTGGCAGCTCCGGCATGGAGCAGAGCTGCTGCTCTCCGCAGTCCGCTGGGAGCCGTCCGCAGGCACGCGCTCTGCCTCCCACCCTAGGGCGCAGGCAGCAGGAGGAGTGCCCTAACACTTCAGCTCATCTCCCCCAGACCTGGGGCGCTCTGACCAAGCTCTGCCCTGTTACACCCCCTACACCACCACCCCCCCGCCTGCTGCATGCTTCCCCCCGGGGCATCCGGAGCTGCCAGCAGCCAGGACTGGGGAGCTCCCAGTGGGGCAACCTCACCCAAAATGCCTCAAACCCGGGTGCTCAACAACCACCCCCCAAAAAACAGCTGGGGAGCAGCAGCAGCACACAGCAACCCCACGGCACCAACCGCGTCCTCCTGCGGGGCAGGGCACTTACCTGCGGCAGGGGCAGAGCTCAGCCAAAGCCCCGGCGCTGCACCTCACGTACAGCGAGGTGACAAGAATCCGGGACACACTGCTAGACCTGCTGCTCCTCCTGCTTCACTGAACCATTAGTTCTTGACCAGGACAATAAGCAGAAGGATTTTGCTTGGCTTTTCCTTAAAGGATAAAGGGTTGGAGGGAAAGGACAGGCAGAAGAGGGAACTTACAGCCACTGGAAGAGACTGTAACTTGTCCCCTATATCAAGGGTTACGTTCTCATCACTGGGATAAAACCTGAAATGAAAACAAATTCTGACACCCAGCCTCTGACAAAGACGGGCCGAGGAGCCTGCGGAGCCTGGCCTGCAGCGCAGCTCCTTCTGTTTATGAAGGATTTATATACATGACGTGCTCCCCTCCCAGCACGTCACTACGGGCTCAGGCTCCCAGTGGTAAAGAGAACTTCCTGAAATTCCAACTGTTTCCCCAACTTCTGTTTGGTGAATCTCGAAAATTACTGAATTACAAATCAGTAGGAAAAAGAAAAAAAAAAAAAGCAGGGGGTGAAGAGGGTCAGAAACGGAGCCTGACGTTACAGATCTCAAGCTATATCACAACAACCTAGGCAGCCTCTGAGCTGGATGCTACAGAACACAGAAGACAGATGAACCTCCGATGTGAGCATGCTCAGGGTGGGCAGCAGGGAAGCAGAGAAGCACAAGTAAACCACGTCTCACAGCAGCTGCTGTTCCATTCCCTCACTGAGAAATGGACACAAAACTTGGTGGGTTTTTCAGTTTTTTTTTTTTTTTTCCCCTCTTCTGGGCAACGGATGCAGGGTTAAAGCAAGTCCCTCTCTCTCCCTCTCCCCATCTCAAAGGGCTGCAGCTGCTGCTCCAACCTCGGTGGCGGCCGCGCTGGGTTGGCAGCGACCTCCCCTCCTGGCCGCAGCGCTCCCGTCCGAGCATGCCCAGGAGGAACGGTTCAGCGACACCAACCCGCCTACGGGGAAAGCCAGCGCAGCTCCAGCGCCCACGGAACGGGTCGGGGTGGGGGGGTGGATGCGTGTGGATGGGTGGCTACAGGGGCCTGGCACCACAGCCGCTGCTCGGTGGCCCTTGCAAAATGACACTGGTGTCGCTCTCCTCCAAGATACGGGTGTCCACCGGAACTCTACAGGCGTAATTAAATACTCAGTCTGCAGCGACGCCCACTGCCAGGGTCATAGGATGATGCAACATCTGCAGAAGCGCTGCCTGCTGCCCCCGACCGACGGAGGCGGTGTCACCGGCGCGAAGTAGGCGTGGACTTTGATGTTGGGTAAATGGGTCTGCAAGGACAAACACAGCTGGTGAGCTGACAGGCAGGCGGCAGGGAGGCTCACGAAGAGCACCCGAGCCCTGCGGGGTCCCACGCGGAGGGAAGCGCCGCCAGGCACAGGCTCTGCTCGCTCTGCTCCTCCCTGCTGCTGCCCGGAGCGCGGAGCGGACCCACCTCTGCCCCACGCGATTTCCCGAGCGCGGGACAGCTGCCCGCTCTGCGGGTGATGGATCTCAGGGGGCTTTTAAGAGCGAGCCCCAGATCACGGGGAATCTGAAGCCTCACCCCTCCAACACGAGGTATTCAAGCATAAAGATCGGGTATCCGGTATTCCATCACAGATTAGAGGAGGAGGGCATTTTTTGCTGTGAGGGCGGCGAGGCCCAGGCTGCCCAGAGCAGCTGTGGGTGCCCCACCCCTGGGGGTGCTCATGGCCAGGCTGGACGAGCCCTGGGCCCCCTGAGCTGGGGGCTGGCAGCCAGCCCACGGCAGGGGCTGGGGGGCTTTGGGGTCCCCTCCCACCCCACCACGCTGCGGTTCTGCGACAACGCCCTCCAGCCGCAGCCTCGGCGGCGGTGTCGTGGGTTACCCTGAGTCTCTTGATCCCCGCCCGCGTGATCTGCTGGCAGTCGTACAGCTCTATCCGCTCCAGGCTGTGGCAGCTCTTCAGGTGCTCCAGGGACGCGTCGGTGATCAGGGGGCAGTTGTCCAGCTCGATCACCTCCAGGCGGTCGTGCGCGCAGGCGCCGTTGCCCAGGTGGCGGATGCCGTCGTCCGTGATCAGCTCGCAGTGGGACAAGCTCTGCGCCCGAACAGAGTCGGTCAGCAGCCTCCGCCCCCAGCACGCACCCTGCCCGCGGGGTCCTGGGGGACCGGGGACAAGCTGGCCCGCGGCTGGGAAGCGCGGTGCCCGCGGGTTTGCTGCGCTCTCCCCGCCGCGCACCGTGGGCGCTGCTGAGTTCCAGGCTCCAGGCGCGGGCTCTGCGCTCCTCCAGGGAGGCACCAAGAGCTCTGCCAGGCTGAGGAGCACGGGGAAAAGCAGCCTGAGACCAGTGAGAGCAGGAGATGGGCAGCAGACGCTTACTGCAGGAAAATGCAATGAATACCCCCACCGCTAACAAAACCTCCTCTAAAAATCTCTGTGGCCTTGCACGCCGCAGGCAGGGCCCTGTTGCTGGGTGTAAAACCCAGCAGAAATAGAACGCCACCTGCCGCGTGCATTTCTGGGGGCTGCATCTTGCAGGCTGCAGGAGGGGGAGCAGGGCTTGAGCTGGGAGATGGCATCGGCCTGCTGCTCCACGGGGGCACGGCACGCAGAGCCCTGAGCGCGGCCCCGCGGCTCCCAGGGTGGGTTCGAAGTCAAAGAGCCAAATCCCCGTGGGCAGAGCCCGGAATCCCTTTGCAGGGAGGGGATCCCTCGCAGACAGGGCACGCTGCAACACTCACCAGGACCTGAAGCCGCGGACAGTGTATGGAAAGCTGGATTAGCGTACTGTCTGTTATCTGGAAAACAAGAAGCAGCCTGCTCGTGCTGGGTGCTTTGCACAGGGGCTTCTTACCCACCCCTACCAAAGGGCAGTGGCGAACACCTGCCCGGCTGCAGCCACGCTGCCCCCAGCCCCTCAGGAGCCACCCCCCTGCCTGCCCAAGCTCCCTCGCAGAAACCAGCCCAGGCCCCGCTCGGATGTGGCACTGCTGCTGTGCTCTCCTCCAGCGGCCCCGGAGAAGCGAGCTGGCAGGAGCAGGGGGCGAGCAGAGCCCTCCGACAGCAGCGCAGCGCCCTGCTGGGCTGCTCCTCCGCGCTGCTGCGGGAGGAGAGCCACAGCGCAGCGGGCTTCTGGGCTGAAAGGGACCGTGCTGGGCCGGCCCTGCCCCAGGCAGCCCAAGGACACGGCCCAGTCTGTCGTCTTCCTTCCTGCCAGGACCGGGGTAATCTCCTCCTGTGACCTCCCGAAATTCTGCCCTGCACACATCAGGGAGCGCAGGGCCCCAGGGCCGCTGCTCCCGTTCTCGTCGCGGGAGGCGAAACCCTGCCACCTCCGCTGCCTGCAGCTGCCCCGACCTCCGACCCACCCTAAGGCCGGACGTTTTTCGTGGGATCTTGGGTAAATCCAAACATTTATCTCGTGTCAACGGCCAACACGCAGCCTGCTGGGCACATCTATCACTGGCACAGACTTCTTTTGTCCGCTCACAGCGGCATTTACTACTCTAGAATTCAGAGGATTAAGCTACAAAAAGCAGTATTTTCTTATCCAATTTTTTTTTACGATCTTCTCCCTCAGGATTCAAAATGAAGCTCCCATCTGGAGGCCATCTACTGCTTTCTCACCACCTTTGCACACTGCTGCGATTGTGCANATTAAGCTACAAAAAGCAGTATTTTCTTATCCAATTTTTTTTTACGATCTTCTCCCTCAGGATTCAAAATGAAGCTCCCATCTGGAGGCCATCTACTGCTTTCTCACCACCTTTGCACACTGCTGCGATTGTGCAAATTTTTTTTTTTTTTTTTAAGTAAAATGAAATAAAGAAGTAACTGCCTGAGGTGGCAGCCCCTACCTGCACACACTCTTCCAGGTCCATTTTCTCCAGCTCGTGGCAGTTCTGGGAACAAACAGAACAGCAAACACACACTGAGTGCGAGGGCCAGGCAGCAAACACCGACACCGCCAGGCCGGGCCAGCCCTCTGTCAGAGCAAGGGCTCTTCCCCATGAAGCAGGGCTGAGGTCTGCTGCTTCCTGACCAACCCAGAGCACAGTAACGCAGCGCAGCACACATTTGGGAACTCCTGAGCATTGAGCTTTTCCCTTGGTTCAGTTCTCGGGGGTGAGGGGCTGCACAGCGCTGACCAGGTCAGGGTACAGCAACCCAGCTTCCACCCTGACTTCAGACAGAGCGCAGAAATCCTGCATCCAAGGGGCAGAGCTGCAGCTCGGTCACGGCTGTTGGGAACGCAGAGCAAAGGCCCCTGGACAGAAGGGGGAAGGAGCACTCACCCTAGCCAGAGTCGTGAAGCCCACGTCCGTCAGCTGAGAACACCTTGCGACTTCTAATATTCTGCAGAGACAGAGTTTGTGATACCCAGGGTGGAGCCGTGCAGCTTTTCAGAGTCCCCCTGGAAGCTTCCAGCCCTGCCTGGGCTGCGCTCGGAGAGGGGCCACCCTCCTCCTCCGAGCCCAGTCCCACGCGGCTGCACGCTGGGCTTCGCGCCCCCAGCTCGGAGTGAGCTTCCCACAGAACAGAGCCCCAGGGGACATTTATCTTTGGGGTCTCACACAGCCCACCCAGCTGGTGCAGACCCCAGCCAGCAGCTGTCTTCCCCCTGTCCTGGAGGACAGCAAGGTCCTTCAACCTGCAGAAGCTTGCCCCGATATAAAAAAAAGTCTTTAAGGAAGAAGCCAGCACCTGCAGAGGTGCCGCTGGAAGCCCACTCCTCCAAGCACAGGCCCCATCTGCTCTAAAATCCTAACGACAAGCCTGCTGTCACCCCGTGGAGGGGAAACAGTCCTGTCTAAACAGGTTCCTTCTACACCCAGAACCCACAACACAACCTCAGCTGTTTCCCATAAAAAGCAAACAAACAAACCCCACAAAACCAAACCAGAGGCAGATACAGCAGGGTCTGCAGCGAGACTGCCGCAAGGGCAGCAGGGCACGGAGCTCCCCCACCACTGCTCTGTTCTTGCCCAGGTTTAGGGACCAGGAGCTTGGGTCCAGCTCCCCGCAGGTGCCAGGAACGAGCTCAGCACCGCGCAGCTCCTCGCGGGGGGTCACCACCCTTACCTCAGCCTCGGGCAGTTCTGTCCCAGGGCGTTCAGGATGGCATCTGTGATGTTGGAGCAGCCCGAGGCGCACAGGGACTGCAGCTTGTGGCACCCTCTGCATATCGTGATGAGCCCGTCGTCCGTTATTTGCTGCGGGAGAAACAGCAGCGACGTCAGCGGCTTGGGGGGGGGGGGGGGGGGGGGGGGGGGGGGGGGGGGGTGAGGGACCCCCAGGCAGGATGGGAGCGCTGCTCCCCCCGCAGCCCTGCAACGGGGACGGGACTGCCCAGCTCTGCCCCCACCCAACCTCATTTTTGGCATAAAAATCCATTTTTTTGGCACTGTGGAGTAACTGGCTCAGAGTCCTGCGCAGGGAAACGCTGCTCTGGGTTCAGCTTCGGAGCGAGCCCGGAGCGGCCGCTGGCTGCAGCCCCACACATTCCAGCCCAGCGGAAAGAATGTTCCCAGCTCGCCCCGCAACGAGCTTAGGAGCCCCGTGGGCAGGGCAAGGAGACAAACAGTCCTGACAGCTGCTGCACGCCCTTCCAGGGGCTCTGAGCACCACCACAAAGCTGTTCGTTCACCAGCTCCTCCCAGCAGCCTCGCACGCTTCCCGAGGACGTGCAGAGGATGACGGCCCTGGCACCGAGCACGCTCTGCCGAGAGCCGGCCCCAGCGCGCAGCGCGCTGGCCGAGCTGGAACCGCAGGGTGCTGCGCTTACCAAGCAGGTCTGGAGGTTTAAGGTCACCAGCTCGGGACAGTGTGCGCCGATGTATTTGAGAGCTTCATCCTCGAGCTGGAAGGAAAAACGCAGAGACTGCAGCAGCCTGGTAACACTTGAAGCAACCTCCAGCAAGAAGCTTTGAGAACAGTGGAACAGCTGAGGCTGGGAGAGCCGCCGGGGGGGAGGAGGGCAGCCTCCGAGCACGCCGCAGTGGGTGCACGCCCCTCAGGAGCGGTGCCCGAGGCTGGAGTCCCCCTGGAGCACTGAGGCAGGGATGGGTTCAACAGATCGACTTCACCAGGTAAGAAAGCAGTGAATAAAAGAAATCAAGTCTAGATAACCCCCCGAAAACCCCCAAAACAATGAGGGAGCAACCAGCTGTAGAGGTTGGCCCACCACGTAGGTGTCCTAAAGGAAAGCAGCAGCGTGCACCTCTCCAGAAGGTTCTGCCACAGCCCAGGAGCTCTCCCGGGGGAGCGGTGCCCTGCTCCTGGCTGGCTGCTCCCCGGGGAGCCACCTGCAGCAGCCAGTGACACCCGAAGGCAGGGAACCAGGGCGGGCCGACGCGCTGCGGCACTCCCTGACACCTCCCGAGCCATCAGGACAGGTGGGCATAGCCGTGAATAACAAAGTTATCTTCTCTTTAGGGAAAAAATAAAAAATAAAAGAACACCACTAAACGTTTGCTCAGTATGTTGCCTGCCGCCCTCGCTCGAGCCGTACCTGTGTGCAGCCCCGCAGGAACAGGGCCTTGAGCCCCCCGCAGCCCCGCACCAGGGCCTGGATGCCATCCTTGGTCACTTGGTCGCACCAGGAGATATTGAGCTGTTCCAGCAGCGGGCATCCCTCGCTTGAGGGGTGAAAGGAGAAGCGTGAGGGACCTTTTGGTTTTGTTGCAGGCAGAAATAAGGCTTTTGGCCTCCATCCCCAACCCCTCCTCCTAGACCTCAATGCAAGCAACTCTTCTGCCGCTGCTGCCGCCCCCTAGGATGGATGCAAGCTTTCCCTGCACCCCCCTGCTCTGCAGCCCAGCAGGCCCCCCACGCTGACACCGAGCCCCGCGGCGGAGTGCCCGAGCGCGGTTACACCCGCGGCAGGGCCAGGCACCAGGAGCCAGCGGGCAGAAGCTGGGGGCTCCTACCTCAGTGCCTTCAGGGACAGGTTGGTGATGGAGGTGCAGGAGGCCAGGTCGAGGTGCCTGAGCTTCGAGCAGAACTTACTGAGGCTGGTGCAGGTACTGCAAGAGAACAAACGCCCGAGGGGCAGGCGGGTGAGGGATGTATCCCGAGCCCTGCGCACTTCTCGTGACGTGCATCCTGCTACCCCACCGCGTGCATGAGCCTGCTCCTCCCTCCCAAGGGAGCTGGGGATGTAAGGTGGTGCACGCAGGGGAGGGGACGAGGGGAAACAGAGCTCGTTACTCACGCGTCTGTGATCTTGGTGCAGCCGTTGAGGTTCAGGACTTCAATATTCCTGCAGTTCTGTGCAAACGTCCTTTATTGAAAGGAAGGCAAAACACAGAGCTTTTCAGGCACAGATTTCCAGATGTTCCGCTGCATTTAATTCCAACACACCAGATCCAATTTTACCAGACAGGCTCAAGCAAAATAAATACAAATACGTGACTCCTGCTGCCCCCTGCCCTGCCTTGGGATGTCCCAGCCTAAGGGCAAAAGTTTGTCACCCAGCACCCACTGCTGCCCAGCCTGTGGCTGCTGCTGGCGTTGTCTGACGAGAGCTGAGGAAACAACCACTGCACGAAGCTGAGAAGCGGCGAACTACCAACACCGCAGCCACCGCTCCCCACGTTTGAAGCCAGACACAGCCTAAAGACCCCAGCAGGGTGTGCAGGAGGGACCCCAGCCCCGGGGCGTGCAGGAGCTGCCTTCCCCTCGCCCCGCCGTCGGGGAACGTGCCCCTACCTCAGCGCGTTGTCTCCCACTCCCAGGCAGCCCCGCAGGCTCAGCTTCCGCAGGAAGCCCCCGCACCTCTTGGAGATGTTCTCGACGACTCGGCCCTGTGGGGGGACAGAGGAACCCCGTTAAAACCCCCGAGGGCCAGAAGCTGAACCCCACGCTCTGCACGTTCCCAGCGGTTTGTTATCCTAGGGAGAACACGACTGAGACAACACGAGGCCATCAGCTACGGCAGGGAGAGGGGGAATTATTCAGCTTCTGAAAATGGAGAGACAAGGAACCTGAAAGCTCGGGGGCTGAGGGATCTCCTCCTGCTCAGAGCTTGGGGCAGTGCCACAGGCTGGCCAGCACACAGTGCAAAAACCACCCGCAGAACACCAGGACCACCGTCCCGGAACCCAAACACCTCTCCCCATGCTCCGTCCTGTGCCCAGAAGGGGAGCACCCAGCCTGCCCCCACGGGCCAGCACCGCAGCCCTGCGCTGTGCCTCTGCGGGGCTCAGGGCATGCCAAGAGGTCACGATCTGGGACGGGGAACAGGAGCCACAGCGGGCGCTCCGTGCAGGAAGGGCAGCCCCCAGCTGGGCTGCTCCCCACCCCAGCCAGCAGCGGGAGACATTCCAGCTCTCTCCTCCACGACTGCTGCTGCATTTCCCCATGTCCCCCAGCTCCCACGAGGTGTCTGTCTGCAGTTACCACCTGCTCCTGCCAGCTGGAATGATGCGTTCCCTACCTCCCTCCTCCAGAAGGTTTTAAAGAGGATACAAACATTCTGATAGGAAACAAGGGGGTGGGTTTTTTCTTTTTTTTTTTTTTGGTGGTACACGAAGCACACCTCCCTGCTAGCACTATCTTTTAGGGCTCGGTACAGACCGAGAGCTCTGTCCACTTTCAGCTGGACAGGCTGCGAGGCTGCAGCAGCCCCCTGAAGCCACAAGGAACTGGAATTAACAATTCCCACCTCCGGGGAAGGCACCGGGAGTTACGCCGGGAGCACTAACCCACGCGGGGCTGTAATCACGTTTTAACAAGACAGACAGATTTCTCTGGCTCTTCGTTATACCTCAATATCCCTCTGGAAATCAAAGAGGTCAATTCGCTGCCAGTTGCTGCCGTCCAGGGCCAGAACGTTCCATGCCTGTACGGGGGGAGAAAAACAAAAACGCAGTGTTAACATGAAAAAACCACCAGTGGGGACCCAGACACAGCCCCCTTCCGTGCAGCTGCCTCTTGCTGTGGTAATTCCCCCTCTGCGCGCTTCTGCAGATATCGGCACAGCGCAGCACCTGAGCGGGCCTGGCGGCCCTGGAAGGCTGGCCCTGCAGCTGGAGGAGCCCTCCCACGGGCACAACCCACGCCAGGGCTCCCCAGATGGATCCCATAAAGCTAGGAGCTACTTAGGGAGGTATATACAAAATACAAACCAGACACTCATTTTTTCTTCTGGACTTGCATCAGCTAAACCCAAGGAGGGAAGCCAATGCTCCCTGACTGCGCAGCAGCTTTGTAAATCAAAATTTCTTTACCCCCACCAAAACCCACAAGAAAGCACCCCGGGGCCACGCAGCTCCCCAGCTGAGGCTCAGTGCCCAGCAGCTCCGTGGCCAAGTTGGTCCCTTCCCTTCCACCAACCTGCCTGAGGCCGCGGATGCCCTGAAAATGGTGTTTGGGCTCTGCTGTCAGCTGCCAGCAGAAGGCTCTGCTCTCCCCGTTAACGCAGGACACCAAGTAACAGTCCCTGCAACATTCCCTGCACAAAGCTCCCTCCTAAAATCCCCACGGTGGGATGCAGGGAGCCTGGTCATGATGCCACGCACGGGGCAGGTGCAGCAGCAAGGAGGGAGGTTCTTACCCTGGAGACCTGAGCACAGCGACACAGGGTGACCACGTCCAGGAAAGAGAAAATTCTGCAACAGAGATGGAACAGGTGCCGTTTTGGGTACCCGCATGTACAACAAAGGGGACGCGGAAAACAAAGGGGAAATAAAAAAAATAAACAAATAAAAAGGGCTGGAGGCAGCAAAACCTCTCTGTCCACCAGCTGAAAGCTGAGCTGCGAAAAGAAGTGCAGAGCCAGCAGCTCGGCAGCACCGCAGCCGCCGACCCCGCAGCGCCCCACCGGCACCCCACAGCGCCCTGTGGGGTGCACACGGCTGCTCAACACCCCCCAGTGACCACAAGGAGCCGGGAAATCAGAGCAAGGTGCAGCCACGAAGGGTCGAGGAACCACAGCACGGTGACAGCAGCAGCCCCCTGCAGGGCTGGGCTGGGGGAGGACATCCAGGCTCCTGTCCGATGCGTGCAGCCCCGGCACGAGGCAAAGCTGCGCTGCCCCCAAACGCTCCGGCCTCCCCCAGGCACTGAAACTCTCCCAGCAAGGAGAACTGCACGGTGCCCTCGCCTCCCCAGAGCAGCCCAAGGAACGCTCTGAGCAAACAGCGCAGGTAGCGAGAAGGGGCGCGGAGAGGCGCTGGGAAGGACAAACCCACGCGTGGACCGGCTGCACTTCGTCCTGGGGACGAGCCAGGGCATGGCCCGGGCTCCTGCCGCAGAGCTGGGCGTCAGGAGGGGACACAACGCGCCCCGCGCAGCGACCTGCAAGGCCGAGCACCGTTCAGGCTTTCTGACCTAGCGGGGCGTCAAGAAGCACCCTAGAACATCGACCCACCGACAGCGGGCAGACAGCGAGCCGCGGCTGCGGCCGAGGCAGCGGCTGGCCCCACCAAAAGCCGCCCCAAGACGCTCGGGGACCCAGGGAGCTGGCTTCACGACGTTTCGGCCGCTCCTCGCGCCTCCGGAGGGATGCGAAGGCCGGGGGACCAGCGGGGGCCTCCCCGCGGCGCTGCCTGCTGCGCTTCGGGGCGGCTCCAGGAGCGCTTTTGGCTATTCAGGAGCCAGCCTCCCCCTGCGTTATTCAGAACCGCGCGCACGTGAGCGCCGAGGATTTATTTAGCACAACGTCAGCGAACAACAATACAAGGAAAGCCTAGGGAAATGAGAGAAGCTGGGGAAAATTCCTACTTTTACCCTGGATTCCCACCAGAGGAACACAAAAACCCACCCAAATGCCATGGGAACAGCGGCCGAGCCAATAACCAGGCACCCTCTGCACTTCCACCAGAACTGCTTTCTCCGTGGAAGTCCCAGGCTATTATTAACCGCCTCATCCTCCTGTCAGGGCTGTTAGGCCTGGGCCAAATTCTTTCCTGCTTCCTGCTCCTCCCTTCCCAGCCTGCCCACACCGCTCGGGGGATGCCAGCAGGGCACAGCCCTCGCCCCCACCTCGCAGGGCAACCCCAGGGTGCCCACCCCCCCACCCCGCCCTGCCCCGAGCTGCATGGCTGCTGCTCTGAACAGCACCGAGAGCCTTGCTCGGTGTTTTCTGCACTGCTCACGAGCACGAGGCAGTGACTCAGCAGGACCGGCTGCAGGCACGGCTCCGAGCAGTCGCCGCCGGGCACGTCGGCACCCCCCCAGCCTCGGCTCCAGCCCTTCCCACCAGCTGCACAGCCTGCAGGCACCGTGGCCTGAGCGCAGCTCTCCAGGGCAGCCCCGAAGCCAGGCTGCTGCTTCTCTGGGGGGCTGCTGGGGAACGGAAAGAGCCCCAAAAGCCCAAGCTGTCTGCGTGACTGAGCGGCAACTGAGCGGCCGCCTTCTACCAACAGGAGCTCGGCGTGGGACAAACGCTGGGTTTCTTTGCAGCACCTGCACAGCCTAAAAACAAGCAAAGGTTCACCCTGCGTTCACCCGAAGCGATCGGCGCTCTTGGTGACGGCCACAGCTCAAGGAAAAGCAAACCTGACAAACGGCAACACGCCGGGCTGACGGGGAGTTGGGATGGCACTGAGCTAGGCAGCTCCAGACGCTCTCAGGGACAGCGGGATTCCTCTTGGAATTCCTCCAAGGCACCAGATCCTTAGCAAATATCCGCTGCTCTGCCTGGAGTCAGCTCATCTGGCGTTAAGAGAGCAGAGATGGGTGAGCAGAGCTGCCTGGGCACTGGTTTCAGCAGGCCCGACGGGATTCAGACAGGTCTGGCGCTGCACCAGGTGAAACCGTCCCGGTGATGAGGCAGCGGACACGCTGCGAGGCTGGGATGAGTCGAGCCAAAACGCGCCGCAGCCCGAGCCTCGCTCAGGCTTCAGCCTCTTCTCCTCCACCTGGGATTTCCCAGGGCTGCTCACCTTCCCCCTGCTGCTCCAGCTTGATCTGGGTCAGGACCCTGCAGCTTCTGGAAGCTGGGAGGGGACTCGAGCAGGGCCAGGGGCTCCTGTCTGAGCTGGGGGTCCCAGGTTGGAGCACTTCTGGCTGCTCCAGCCCGTGCGTGCACGAAGGCACGCTCACCTACAAAGCTGCAAGCCTCCAGCAGCCCAGCTGGTGGGAGCAGATGAAGCCGAAGCGGGCGCAGCAGCGCTGGGACAGGAGCTGTGACCACCAGCACCTCAAGGAACTGACCCCGAGCCCTCGCCCGCCCCCTGCCCACCCCACCCCACCCTCCTGGGCAGGCTGCTGCTGGAGCTGCACATTTCTCCGCCTCCCGTGGGACAAAGGCCGCCGTTCACCTCTTCCACATCCTCCTCCTCTTTATTTCGCTCAAGTGCAGCTTCCCACTTTGCCACCACACACACGAGACATCAATGCCATCTGCAGAACCAACAAGCCAGAGAACAAGACATCACACAGCAGGGCTGCTTAAACACACCAGCCTTTGTCTTGCAGACAGTGACACTCATTTACAGGAGATTCCTGCAGATAAACGCTTCCAAGTTCCTCTTTCAAAGGCTGCACTGTCAATCCGCGCTGATGAATTTGCGCAGTATGCTCACAGTGAGCTCCACCTCTCAAAACCATCACATGCTGAACGTTAGCATCCACAAACCCCACCTCCCGATTTTTCCCCCAGGCTCCTCACCACCCTGAGCACCTGCTGCTCCCTCCCGCAGCACCTCAGGGCCGTCGGTGACCCCCCCGGCACGCGCCCCAAACCATCCCCGCGCCGCTGGGAGCCCACCCCGGGGGCTGCGCCCCGCGAGGTCCCCTCTGGGGGGGCCGCCACCTTCTCCCACCGCTCAGGGGCACTCCCAGCACCAGCCACAGCCCAGGGATGCGCTTGGTGCATCACTCCGCCTGGCTCAGCTGTGCCCCTGCTCCTCGGGAGCCCAACCTCTGCCCCGAGGCGTGTGCAAAGCCCCCGCCAGGCTCCGTCTGTCTCCCCATCCCTCCGTACCCCAGCTGGCTGCCAGCGTTCCCCGGGGCACGCTGCTCACCTGTCCCCAGCCCGGCCCCGCGCCTGCTCACCTCGCTGCTGCTGCGGCACCACCCGCGCTCGCTGCAGGGCCCCCGTCCCGGGCGAGCAGATGCCCCCAGCGTTAGGGAGGGGGCTTCAGAAGCCCTGCCCTTTGCTTTTGGGCCAGTAACACCGGCATAAAAGGTGCTGAACCCAGCTGGAGACAGCGCCACAGAGAACGCAGGAGACAGAGACATCAGAAGAAAAATAAAGCCAGTTTTTTTTTTTTTTTTTTTCCCTACTCACTTTATTTCACAAGGGAGCTAGGAGCAGTTTCCCGGGGCAGAGCTCCTCTCCCCAGATGTTTTATCCCGTTAAATGCTGACGGCACCACGCTGTTCCTCGCGGCGCGAGAGCTCTGCTCGTGCCTGCAGCTCACGCCACCACCTATAGCTGCCTGTCACCCCCCTGCCACCCTTCACAGGCAGCGCCTCAGCCCCAGGCGCAGCTGAGCACAGCCTACAGGAGCTGCGCAACGGAGCCCTGTTGTGCCCATTGCCCTCTGCTTACCCCTTATTTCCATCAGTTCAGCCCCACAGCTCCTCCACCTACAAAACAGGCAACCAGCAAAGTAACCGAGCACTTTTAAAACCCAGCACTGACAGCACCCAGCGAGGACTGCAGCGGGTGCAGACCGGCTCTGCTTCTGTCTGCCTGCGGCTCTCGAAGCGGCCCCAACCCTCGTGGCTGGGCGGCCGGCCACCGAACCCCGGCGGCGAGCAGCCCCACGGCGCCGGGCCCGCGGGCTGGGAGGGGGCTTACCGCAGCAGCAGCTCTTTGGGAAGCTTTTTGTTGATCACAGCTTCGTCGTTGTTGGAGAACATCTGGAAACAAAAACAACGTCAACAGGTCAGCCGCGTGTTTTAATTACGGAAGCATGATCACTGCTTTACTCGCGGGGAGGTTAACGAGGCTTCAGCCCGATGAGGCCCCCGGAGGCGAACGCTGCGCACAGGTTTTCAAACTCCTGGGTGAGACCGGGGTGGATGGAATGCTGCACCCAGCCTGGCTTTAACAAGGGCCCGGGAACGCTCTGCAGACCTCGCATCAATGGGGACTTTCACATCCACCCAGCGGGAGCTGGGGGGTGCGCGTGGCGGCACCCACGGGAGCAGCACCCCACGCTCCCAGCCCTGCAGAGCCCACCACCAGCAGCAGCTGGGTGCTCCAGCTCCAGCCCAACAGCTCTCGGGCTCGCAGCGCTCCCCGGGGTCACGGAACACGGCTGCAGGGGAGGCGTGACCCTCAGCGCTGCATCAGGAGGAGATTCGGGGGAAAACCCGCGCTTCCCAGCACACAAAGCCAGAGCTTTGCGGGATCCCAGCGACGGACAGGTCTCAGCGGGACCTTCTGGCCACGGAGAGCTCGCTCCAAGGACAAGGCAGGAGGGACAGCTCCCAGCCACCAGCGCTGCGCTGCCCGTGACCTCACCATCAGTCCCCTCCCCGGCTCCTCTGAGCAACACCCGCAGGTGGCAGAGGGGACGGGGATGGCAGTGCCACCAGGCAGCTGGGACCGTGCCACAGCACATGCCACCAGTCGGCTAGCCCTGGCCACCCTCCTGCAGCCCCCACGTCACCCAGCAGCCAGGAATGGGGCGGGCACCTGCCAGCAACAGCTTTGCCCGGAGCGATGCTCAGCCCTGGAGATGTCCCCCATGCACACACCTCAGCGCACTGCAAACACAAAGACTTCCCCGGGCCATCGAACGGGAGAACAAGATCCCTTGAACCGCACCTCCAGCGCTCAGCAGCAACGTCGCAAGCCCCAGGCAGTGACAAAAGCAGGGGTTTCACCCTCAGATCAGGCACCCCAGGCGCCTGCACAGCTCTTAGGGGCACACAGCCACCAGCAAACGGGGACGGGGGCCCTCCCCGCCCGGCCACCTGCCTGATGCGGCGGCAGCGGGTAATTACGGGCGGCCCCGCACAGGGACACCTCGGCGCGTCCCGCGCTCATCACCCAGGGCAGGCAGGGATGAGCCGAGTCCACGCGCCCAGCGGAGCGCTGTGTCACTCCTGCACCACTCGTTCCTGCTTCCAGCCAGACCTGCGCTGCCGCCGCACGCGGCCCTGCGAGGTGACACCGGCGCGCGTCACGCCGACAAGCGTCACGCCCTCGGCGCGGCTCCTCCCGGGAGCCGCATGCGCCCCAGAGGGCTTTGGGGGTTTCCATTCGGTCGTGGCACGGGGCAGGGGTGCTCCTACGAGGAGCAGCAGCTTTGTTTCTCCCTCGGTGCTCACAACGATCCTCCTGGGGGGTTTCTGAACGCGTTACTTCGACGTCTGTGGTTTACTGGAAGGAACCAGGAATCCGAGCACACAGAACAAAGTTCAGCTCGTTTCCTGTGACGCTGAACACTCAAAACAGTTCTCCACAAGCGGACCTGAAGTCACTTTCAGCGAACAGAGCTCACCCCTCTGACACAGCAGCAGGGACCTCCGCCAGGAGCACAAACCTGCAGACCCGGGCCCTCCCCGACTGCTCGCAGCCACGGGAAACGAAGGAGTTAAAAGCAAGCCAGAGGGCAGGCTGCAATCAGAGAGGGCAAACAACGCGTCCTGGGATCTGCTTTCAAGCTGGGAAAGGTGGAGGAGCAGCAATTGCCACTCTGAATTAAGGATTATGGGCACAGCTGCCACATTTTGCCAGTTCACGGCCCCACCCCGCCCGCCGCCGGTTAACCTCCGGAGCCACAAAGCAATCTCTTGCTGCCCTGCAAGGGAAGGAAGAGGAACATCCGTGCACGACCCTCTGGGAGCCTAAACCCGGCCTACGAGGTGCCCCGGGAGGTGCTGCAGCCCCCCAGCATCGCTGCTGGTGCCTGCGCCTCCCACCTGCGGGGGCTGCGGCAGGAGCTGGCCCAGGAGAGCCCGGCGGAGGCGAGGCCAGGAGCAGCCGAGCGAGGAGCTGAGCGCAGGAGCCGGGCGAGGAGCGCGGCCGGGGTCTGCTTGGCAGCAGAGCCTCAGCCAGGCGTTGAGGGGACTCCTTCCAAACACCGCCTGTGCACGCCAACACCTCGCCTGCAGTTCTGCTCGTTTTGGGGGAAAAAAAAAAAAAAAGAAGAATCTCGCACTGCTACAGGGCCAAAGGGCCGAGATGTCACCGACACGCTTTGTTTGCTCAGCTCGTCCCCAGCGGAGACACAGGGAGGGCAGAGCCCGGTGCCGCGAGCACCGTCCCGGCGCGGTGCCAGCACGCTCCCCACGACACGCAGCAGTGCCGTCCGTGCCCGCACACCCTGCAGGTGGGAGGGATCCCCCCTCCACCCAGGGATCTCTGTCCCCCCCCCAGAGCAGCGCGAGGCAGCACCGAGCCCCGCCGGCACGCCCCAGGAGCTCCGCGGCTCCGGCGGGACCAAGCAGCGAGAGGAGGCACGAGCCAGCCCCTGGCCAGGCCGGCTGATTATGGGCTTAACCTCCCTAAAAATAGCTCGGCACAGCACCGGGCCGTGCCCTCCTCACCTGCCCGTGGGTGCTCTGGGGGCGGTTCGGGAGGGACGGGCGCAGGGAGGTCGCTTCCTGCAGCCCGTCTGCGTTCGGTGACAAAGTCAAAGCAACGCCCTTTTAAAGCTTTTAATTTGGTTTTTAATTTTTACGTTTGCGGTTGGCTGTCTATTTCCAAGCTTGGGGCTGAGAGACGCTGCCCCAGCCGCCTCGGGGGGCAGGGGGAGGCGGCAGCTCGCAGTGGACGGGGTTTGTCGTTGGGGTTTGTCTCCGGCAGAGGACCGGGCTGACCCACGGGCTGCAGAGGGCCCAGCAGCTGGAATCTCACCCTGAACACCCAGGGAAGCGGCGAGAAGCAGGAGCTGCACCTGTGCTGCCATCCAGCGTGGCTCTGGGCACCTACTGCTTTAATTATTTCTTTTTTTTTTTTTTTAGCTTCATTAAAAACCTCAGCATCCCACAGCCCTCTGGGCTGCAGGGAGTTGTGACCCATCACACGCATCTGGTTTGAAACACTGCTGCTTCCTCGTCCCCTCCTCTTCACAGCACTGAGCACAGGCCGCTGCCCACAGCAAAACCTCCCAGGCCCAGGGAAGGAGGGGAGCACGAACACCCGACCCCACGGGGACACAGCCGTGGCCAGGACCCACCCCGCAGCCACCCGCCACCCCACTTTTTTCCCCCCTTTAGCCACGTCACAAGCTAATTTCGGCAGGGCAGCGGTTTGCTCCGGACCCGTTGAAGGGATTTCTGTTTCTTTTCCAAGAAGCCAGAGACACGCCTGAGGGCCTGCGAGTCCTCCAGCTCCCAAAGCTCACCCCAAAGCTAACGAGCTCATCTGACAAGGAGCTGCCGATAGCTCTGCCCACTCCCGCAGCCCTCAGTTGGGTGCCAGCGGCACGCAGCCGTTTCCCTGCTGGGTTTGCGTTCAGCTCTCACCTACGAGGTGCTGACGGTGGTATGGGCATGGATCTTGGGGCACAGGCAGCGTTGGGCCGCCAGCGATGGGGGTGGGATGGGGCCTTCGGGCTCCTGCTGCACGTGCCAGACCCGCTTTCATCACAGCGTGACTCAAACGCAACCCTGGGCACGGCAGCGCGGCGGTGAAAACAGTAATTAGGCGGCGCACCCCGTCCCCAATTAAGGCTGGGTGTCACCCACGGCCAGGCACGGCCACACGCGGGGCACCCCGCGCCCCTTGGGCAACGGCGCACGGCCAGCGCCCGCTCGNGCGCCGCACGGAGTGGCCGCGCTCTGCCCGCTGCCCCCTCCGGCAGCTGCCCCTTCCCTCCGCAGGGCCACGCTTCGCCTCTCAGCAGCTCGACTTTGGAGCGGCCGCCCCGCAGGGAACGGAGCAAGGCTCGCTTACGTGTCCGCCGAGAAAAAAAGTCGCTGTTTTCAAAAGCGCTGGCTCAAAGCAAGCATTGCAGTGAGCGTTGCACGAGATAACCCCAAAGTAAAATAATAAATGGGGATGGGGAGAGGGAACGGGAGAACGGAAAGGTCGGCAGCTTGGATTTCCCTCACCCTAACCCTGTGCTCTGGGCTTTGACCACAGTTCTCATCACCTACGAGCCGCCTTACCAGACACCTGCCAGGAGAGAGCTGCTTTGGTCCTCGTGCACCCCACCCTGCCTCCGTGTGCTGCTCCAGCAGCTGCTGCCCCGTCCTTCTGCCGCGCCGAGTGGACACCGCAGCCAGCCCAGCACTGGGCTGGGCCTCGGTTCTGCTCAGCCAGCGAGGAGAGGCTGCGGCAGGCAAAGGGTTACCCGCTCCCAGCTCCCGTCCCGCTGTTTACACAACCTCGAGGCTTGCAATAACAAAGCCCTGACCGGCTGGGAGCAGCCCTGCGAAGCCCCAAAAAGGATCGGCTCCGCGCGGCCATGGAGCCCGGAACACGGAACCGAGTGGACGCGAGAGTGGGATCGGGGTGACTGAGAGCACCCAGTCCAGCTTCCCGAACGCAGACAGCACGAACGACCAGAAGGCAACTCGATTCTGAAGCGTTTCGAGGCGCTGCTCTGCTGCCAGCTTACCTCATTTCAGGGCAGATCGGAACTCGAGCACGACCTAGGAGCCAGGCAGGTCGTCAGCACGCTCCAGACGAGGCAGAACGCCCTCCCATCCTAGCCCCTAGAGAACAACGCCGTGAAACGCTTCGAGTTGATGCATTTGCCCTGACGGAGGTGTCCGTAGGGCTCCCACCCACGCTCCTTCCTCAGACACATCCCTGGGGTTCAGTGTTTATTTTTTCATAGCGCAAACTGCCCCATAAACGCGTCCCAGCCCAAATCAGCTGCGGCTAATTGGAGGTTTCGAAGGCTCCGGGAGGAAACTGCAAAGGCTGGGGCTATTTTTCGCTTTGCTTTTTGTTTAAGGATGTAGCGGAGACTGCACGCATTGCTCACAGCCTGGCAAAAACCAACGGTGATTACTTCAGCCTGACAACGTGGCTCGGTGGAACCCAGGGCTGAGCAGGGCAGGATCCAGCACAGGGACGGCTGCACAGCTCGGGACCTGCTCACACCACAGCGCTCTTGGCCTGGCCTCTGCTTTCACAGCATCACAGAACCGTAGGGGCTGGAGGGCACCTCTGCAGCCCACCCCAGTTCCACCCCAAAGCAGGGGGCACAGGACAGCACCCGGGGGGGAGGTTGGGTCTCTGCAGAGGAGGCTCCCCTGTTTTTTGGGCAGCCAGGGCTCTGCCCCCTCCCAGCACAGAAGTTCTCCCTCCTGCCCTGGGGGAGCTCCCTTGCGCTTGTGCCCACTGGGTCCTAAAAAGGACCATTGGGTCCTGAGGCTCTGCCCCAGCCTCTGAACCCCCTCAGCCGTTGCTCAGCACGGAGCAGATCCCTCCCAGCCTTCTCCTCCCCAGGGCTCTCAGCCTGGCCCTGGCAGGAGCTGCCCCAGGCCTCCCCCATCCCTGTCCCCTCCTGGGCTCTCCCCAGCAGCTCCCTGCCTGCCCAGCCCTGGGCCCAGCGCTCCAGGTGGGCCCACTCCCCTCCACCAGGGCAGAGCAGAGAGCTGAGACCCTCCCTCTCCTGCTGGCCCCGCTCTGTGCCATGCCCCCCCAGGGTCCTGTCAGCCTCTTGGCCCCCAGGGCACAATGTCCAACCCCGGGAAGCCCCGCTCGGCACAAAGCAGGGCTCAGTGCTGGGTCAGCTCCACGTGCCGCTGACGTCAGGGGGAACAACCTGGCCGCATCCACCGTGCTCCGAAAAGCGGCGCCCGGCTTGTGGCTGCGTGGTGATCTACTGCAACCAGCGAGCTAGGGACGCTCCTCGTCTCCTGATGCACCCCAGCAGACAGGGCAGGTTTGAGAAGTGCTGGGAACCAGGGGCTGTGGTTCAGGAGCCAGTCTGGGTAATGTTCTCCTTTTTTCGTCCGCTTTGCTACAGGACGCAGTTGTTTTCCCTGTGGTGGCCACACCTCCTGGGAAGGGACCTGCTCAGGGCAGGCTGTGTCTGGCTGCGGTGCCGTAGGAGTTTGTTCTTTCACCTAAAACTGAGCCCCCACTCCTCCGGGAGCCGGGGGCCACGCGCACACACCGCAGCCCACATGCGAGTCGCAGCTAAGGAGCTTAGCCCATCGCCTGCTGCCATATTTTATTACCACAGCAAGGAGAAATGATTACTAAAGCCACCCCGGGCCGGGTTTTAAAACCCCCCAAACCCAGGAATCCGCGCACGTCGCTCAACCAACGCGGCAGGACGGCTGCACCAGGCTCCCCCCCCAACCCCCCCAAGTGTTTTTGGACAATTGTCCTCGTGTCACGTGAAACAGGAACCGCGGCCCCGACAGGCACCTTCTGCCAACAGCCTGGACTCCCACAGCACGGACACGGCAAGCTGCTGCCTGCAAGGCATCCCCTCTGAAAACCCAAGCCCTTGGGGGTGGGGGGAAGATGTTAATGCTTTTAGGAGATTTCCAGCCCAAAATACCCGCACCAGGAAGCTATATATTTAACGGCGAGAAGCGCTCAGCCTGTCCCGTCCGGGATATATGGGTGAGTGGGTCACGCAGCCCAGCAGCGCCGGGGATAACAAACCTCGCCCTCCAGCCGCTCGCCGAAAAGGCCGGGGAAGGGCCGCGGGCAGGGCCTGCAGCCCTGCTGCCAGCCACCGTGCAGCCGCGGAGCAGCCGGCGAGCAGCAGCAG
>VXAV01011339.1:28361-43671 GCA_013399715.1 Alectura lathami | reverse complement strand
GGCGCGGATTTACAGCACGACCACTTAGCAAAGACCCGTTTTCTTTTAATCTCAACGTACGCTGCTCCCCTTGAGATCAAAAGGTTTGGCTTTTATTCTGTTTACACATTTATCTTTCCAATACTGAAAGATGTAAAATATCGATAATAAGCAAAAATATTTTAAAAATAAAACATTTGTCAGAGACCAAGCATTTACACGTACACGGCTGTGTAGCCCTGACGGGTGCCCCTCGCCTCTCCCCAGCGCGACAGCAGCGGGGTGCGGCTGTCCCCGGCCCCCGTACCTCCCACACCGCCCAGAGCCGGGGTTCCGCCGGTCCCGCAGCTCCCCCCCGCAGCTTGGGGCTCGGCGCGGCAGGGGCCGAGGGCTGGAGGCTCTGCTCCCCGTGCTCCTGCAGGTGCCGAGCCTCTGGCAGGAGGGGGGGGAGAACACTGAACTTTGGTCTTGGGCAAGCAGGGAAGAAAACGCGTTCAGCTGGCTCGTTGCTCCAAATGCGCCGCTGTGTCAGCGTGAGGCTGAACAGTGTTTCCTTGCAACTTTCTCGCGTTGGTAAAGCATGACTCCAACCAACAAGTCCAGCAAACCGTCCTGTGACATCCCCAGCCCCGATTCCGCTTTTAAGAGTGCTTCCTCCACGCAGCCCAGAACTGTCAGAGGCCTTTTTTTAAAACAAAGCAACTTAAAAAAATGAGAGGGGCAGAGTGCAGCCAGACGGAGTCTGCAAGCCTGCTGGAGTCAGAGCGGGCGTTATTCCAGCTGCAGCCGCTGCGGCAGGGTCTCAAGACCTGGTGCTGTATTTCTTACATCCTCTTCAGAGACACCCCTCAGGTTCTGGTGCTGCGTGAGATCATGTCATTTGCTCCAGGTTTAGGTGCATTTCCTACTTTTCTATCTCAGCACACGAAGATGGGAGCACGGGAGAGGGGGAAGCTACGGTATGCAGATCACAAGGAGCAAAGGATGACTGCTGGAAAACACAAGGGACAGCTCTCCAGTTTGGGGTGGCTTTGGAGAAAGTCACGGCTCCTGCATCCCACAGGACGCTGGGAATTAAGCTGAAGGCAGGAGGAACAGGTGAGAAACCCCTACAGCGAATGGAACAGTCGCCACCCTACTGAAAAGACATCTGCCCTGCTATGGCTTTGAACGACAGAAAAGAAACTGCTTGCCTGAAATACCACTGGAGTCAGCGTGCAAGCAGGACTGGAAATCTCCACGGCTTACAAGGAACCGAAATTCTCGACATGTTTGCGGGCTGCGTCCCCAAACGCGAAGCACAATGTCATTCCCACGGGTGAAATCCTGGCCTCCAGGAGTCAACGGCAAAATCCAACGGTAGCAGGATTCTGCCCAGCACAAAATTCAAAAGAAGATGGGTTCACAGAACTCTTGATTTCTTCTTCAGCATTTGAGATTTAACTGCTTTTAAAAATAAAACACTCTCCTGAGTCTCTTTTCCTTTCAGGGACCACAAGATTAGACCACAGAGGATGCCTGAGTCATGCTCTTAATTCCAGCCAAAAGGGGAAAATCCATCATTTAAGGAAATCACTGCTTCTGCTGCAGTTGTTATCCAGATGAACCAGTTAGGGTCTGTTTTTCCAGCAGTGTAAGTGCTAACACGAGGACGTGACTGACTCACACTGCTGGGCTAACACCTCCCCGAGAGCAGGGAATGCCTGTGTGCATTACCACAATTACTATTTGAGAAGCGTGCTGCAAGTTAAAAGAAAAAACAAAAAGAGACCTTAAGCGCTTCAGCATCAGACACATTGAGACAACATGCCCGGTTCTGAACCAGGAACGCACGCTAGCTGTTCTACCGACATTAACGAAGCATTAATTGCAGATAAATCAAGCACAGCTCTAACGCGTTTGCAGGACTGAGGCTTGTGTGCGGCTTGCAGTCTCTCTCTTTACAAACACGGCGGCAGTGGGCTCTGGGGAAGCGCTGTTTTCTCGGTTCCCAAGGAAGCAATACTCAGATTGACAGTGGAGTCCCTTTTAAATTTAGATTTGCTCCAATGCACGCCAGGATTTCACCAACTTCACCGAAGCTACGGTGGCTGCGCGTGTGCAGAGCTTTCCAAATCCAAAGTCCCAAGTACCTTTGGACTCTGCATCATCCCATTAAGACAAAGATTGCATGAGAACAAGCAGCACAATGCATTCAGATCTGGACATAAATAAATAACTAAAATGAACGAGAAGTAAAAAATTAGAGAGCAATCTTTCATCACTTTGACCTGGAATAAAACGCCGGCAGCCACCCGAACGCGGCGCCGGGTTTGCGGTGAGTACCGGAGGAAGACAAAGTTCCTCAGCACCGCCCTGACTCAGGCATTGAATGAAGAAATGCCACAAGAAGAGTTAAAAAGCACTTATTTCTTTTTCCTCCAACCACCCTTTTAAAAAGAATAAAACCCAGCCCTAAAACATACCCTAAAATAATTAGCTTAAAACTTCCTATGAGCAAAAGCAACTCTGTGTGAACGGGAGGAGGGGCAGAGGAACTCAGATCCTCCCGGCTGTTTCTGTCGCACCAGTCTGGGGTCTGCTCCCACTTACACGCAGGCTTAGCTTTGCGCCCATGAAGTCTGATGGGCCTGTTAATACTCCTAAATTGACAGTGAGTGTAAGTGTCTGCAGGACGAAGGCCACAGTCAGGAACCTGGCTCGCAGAAGGAGCTGCTGGCACTCACACACGCTCTGTGTGGTCTTTGGAGATCCTTGGAAATACTTTTTTTCCCCTCTTCAAACACACCTTGTGGAGATCAGCGTGGCAGGTTGGCAGCAGATGGTTCCTTCCTTCCCACGGCTGGAACCTGCAGGCCCCGTGCACAGCTCGTCTGCCAGAGACGCCGCGAGAATTAATTGCCAATGAGAGCAACATCCATGAGGTCATCGTCTTCCTCCCCGATGAGGAACTCCGGGCTGGCCCGGGACGGCCGCTCGGCCGAGAGCATGGCGCTGCTGGCCATGGAGAGAGACTGCTCGGCTGAAATGGGGGACTTGGACCAGCTCTCCGGCTTGATGCTGTGGGATTTCTTCTTGTCCCTGTCCTTATCCCGATCCCGATCCCGGTCTTTGTCTTTCACCTTTTTCTTCTCTTTTTTGTGCTTCTTATGTTTTTCCGAGCTATATTCGGGCAATGGCCTAATGCCGTCGTCAGAGCTGGGGCTGTTCTGGTAGGACTTCTCTGCTATGGAAGAGCCCGACTCACTCTCACTGTCTATGTTTTGGGGAGTGTATGCTGGTGACTTACTGTGGCTGGGAGAGCAGCGCTCGTGTTTTGGAGTAGACCCACTGATCAGAGGGGATCCATAGCTTTTGGAAGAAGCCATCTGAGGCCTCAGACCATCCCCACCTCCTTCCCCAGGTTTCTGCAAAGTTACTTTGGCTTTAATACTAGGGGAACCACCATCGTGCTTGCTGATGATAATTTTGGCCACTCCAGTGCTTCCAACGTTTTTGGAATCTGAAGTCTTCTTGGAAGAGTCCACGGATCCCCCGGAAACGGAGACTTTCGATTTCTCTTTGTCACTCTTCTCGCGTTTGCCCTGGAACTCACCCCCAGACATGTTGTGCTTGGAGGACATCGTATGGCTTGAGGAATTGGAACTTGGCCCCATCTGTCCGTCCATTGGGTCCTCTCCACCAGGCCCGCTAGTGACAACCCCGTGTTTCAGTTTGTCTATGACTGCAGTCAGAGATGGCTTCTTGTTTCTGCTAGGAGACTTGCCTTTGGAACTTCCATGCTGGTTTTGAGACGAGGACATGGAAGACCCGCTAGATGAGAAGGAAGATGAAGATGCCGTGGAAGAATTGGATGAAGGGGGTGGCTTCTGCGACATTGACCCAGAGGATCCCATTCCTGACGATGATTTCATACTTGAGCTCGACCCGGTCCCAGACATGTGAGAGCCTCCAGAACCTGAACTGATAGGTGACTTTGCTTTAGATGACGGGGGAGTACCTGGAACAGGTTTCATGGGAGAAGCAAGCTTGTCGGAACCTCCTGAGGGTCTAGAATGAGATGGGGAGATGTTTGGTTTACTCATGGAAGGGTTCATAAGCGATGATGGCTTTCCTTGAGGTTTCATCTTGGTGCTTCCCGACCCGCTGCTGAGGCCGTGTTTGGTGATGGGGGAGGAGCCAGGCTTTCCCACCGACTGCGCCGAGCTTTTGGACTGACTTGAACCTGAGCCGCCCTGGCTTGAGTAGAGGCCGCTGCTCATCTTCGAGCCAGAAGACCCTTCTGATTTGCTGCTTTTAATTTTGCCTGAGGTCGAAGAGGAGGAGGAAGAGGAGGAGGAGGAAGAATGGCTATGATGGCTTTTGCTGCTGGAGGAGGTGACTGAGCCGCTACTGGTGTACTGGCCGTGAGAGGACGGCTTGCCAACAGTCACCGTTCCCTTTGGGATCTGGATGGTGATTTTTGGAATAGGAGGAGTTGCCACACCGGGAGGAGTCTGAGATCTGCCCGAGCTCCCAGGAGATTTGGACCCGCCGGTGCTCGCGGGCGGCGTGAAGGGCCTGTTGGAGGAGCTGTGCGACGGGGACTTCCCGTCCGTCTCCTGCTTCTTCCTCTTCGGAAGCTTCTCCTTACTCTTGCCGTCACTGGATGGCGTCCGGCTGCGCTTCCCCGGCTTCCCGTCCACTCCAGGACCTGCCATGTTACTCCCAGAGCCATTGCCCTCCTTTACCCGTTTCTGAGACTTTTCTTTGCCTAAATCCCCCGTGTTCAGTAGGGGGCTCTGCCCCCCGCTGTGATGCTCCATGATGTCAGAGGACCCCAGCGCCTTGCTGGCAGCCGCGATAATACTAAAATCTACGGTATCAGACTGATTGCTCCCCTTAAATTTATTGTCCCCCCCATCGCCCCCCAACACTTGTACCCCCAAAGTACTTAGAGCCTGGGACGCATAGCCCTTGAAATCATCCGTGTCTCCGCTCTGACTGCTCTCATCAAAGTACTCCTCCCCGAAGCCACTTTGGCTCTGACTGTTCAGCAAGTCGGGATTGAAATCTACCCCATCTGGAAAAAAATGGTTCGAAGAATCACTGTTGGGGCTCACAGCAGCGTCTGCTATCAGGTCTGCTGGATCTGTGTAGGGGTTCTCGCTACTGTTGGTCTGAAAAACATCGGGGTCAAAGAGGGCACTTTGTGAATGTCCTGAACTAGAAGAGTCTCTGACTGGAGTACCAATGGGTGGGCAGTCCTCACTGGCCGTGGGCAGCTTGGAAGCCTCCTCCGCTATATCCGACAGGATGTCGGTGACATCAGCCCCAATGCTGTCCGAACTAGAGAGCCGCACCATCCTCTGAATACTGGGCTGCGAATGAGGAAGGGGCTGGGGGTAAGTAGTAGGAGGAGTGCTGCACTGGCTGGGTGCTGGAGTAATGTGAGGGGTGTCCAGGGTGTCTGCAGTCATGTTGACATCAAAAATGGGATTCTGGGAGTCAACATCCATTGAGAACAGCTCCCTCTGGAAATCATCCTCAGTCTGATGCTTGGGCTTGTCGGCTGGCATGCGGGATTTTTTTTTCTTTTGCTTATTCCCCCCAGGACCCATTTCCATTCTGGGAGAGCCAGAGGAGGAGTTCTGCCTTTCGAGAGGGCTGCTCCCATACAGAGTGGAGAAATCCTGAGGGGGATTCTCTTTAAGAAGGTTCATGAGCATGGGGTGGTTCTTGGTGTTGCCTGCTGGTGAGGATACTGGTGGTGGTGTGTGATGGGGAGGGGTTGGACTTGAGCCAATGGTAGACCCCACATTGCCTGTGATCTGCAACAAACTAGTGAGAATAGGGTTCTGAGACACTTTGCTGAAGTCCTCCCCATGGCCCACCGAGTCATGCCTCTCTTTCATGCTTATGCTCATGTTAAACAAAGTAGTGATGGGCCCCCCAGGAAAAGTGTTTGTTGGGGTAGTGGTACCACTCATTGGGTTGCTGCCTGTGGTCATGCCATACCCTGGGCTGCTGGCTGGGGGAAGGTTTTTCTTCACCATATCTTCTACTGTCTCTGCAATGAGGGACAAGGCTGGTGTGTCTGCCTGAATCGTTTCTGCTTTCCTACGAATTGCTCTCATGGTCACAGGAATGGACATGCACCTGCAAGACACGAAACAAAGTGTTCAGCATGCATCTGCTGCTCTGCAGCAACGCTCACCGAAGCAGTTCTGCTGACTCTCAGACAAGCAGTAAGGCTCTTGGGCACAGCAGAGCAACAGGTCCAGCTACCGTACATGCCCTGCTGTTCTGTTTGTTGTTGTACTTATCCCATTGTGCTCATCCAGCCATGAGACAACTACGCCTCTACACGATGCCTTGCAATCACAGATGCAGGGAGAATTAATCAATCAATTAACTCTAATAATTAACAGCTGACAGACAACGACCTTGTAGTCAAACCACACAGCATGCAATCCCAGTTGCTACTCGATTCTGCTGGGGAACACCTTTGTCAAAGCTTGGCAAACCCTGCTGCCTGCAATCCTGTAAGATCAGTGGCAATGTCACATACCACTCTGGGCCAGCAAGCCTCTAACGATCTGAAAGTAAAACAGCTATTCTCACCCAAAAAGTCTACGCTGTGCACTGCTAACGTTCTGCTGTGTGCTGAATGCTTCCATGGCAGCTGGGGTGGAGGAACTCTGACAAAAGGCCTGAGCAAATAATCTGCAGGGGAGCTCTTTCACATTTTACTTCAAAAGCAGCCACCTACAGAAGGCAAAAGTAGGCAGGCACCTTGGACACACACACAGAAATAAGTAGCTGAGGTTCCCCGTCAGGAATGGAATTAACACGGCTCCAAGTTTGCCTCACTTCCACGCAACCACTAGCAAAACCCACCCACAGACAGAAGGGCTCCAAAAAGCGCTGGGAGAAACATGAGCTACATAGAGCTCACCTACAGGACTCAGAGCGCAGCGTGAACAGAGCTGTGCCGTACTACAGCCATGCCACTCACCAACACGTTCTTAAACGTTAAATACCTCATCTCTTACAACCCATAAAACAGAAAGGAGACTGAACCCGAGAGATGGTCCCGCTGGCGCGGCACCAGAGTGACTCAGAACCACGGCTCTGGCTCTGACGCTGCTCTGCTGAGCGACCACCACCCAGCCGAGCCAGCTGCCTGCACCTTGCCTCGCCCCAGCTGTGAAATGGGGATAGTGGCACTTGCTCATCCTGATCGTTAGACAGAAATCCTGCAAGTATGGGAAAACTATTCATTTTTAGCTATCCAACCACTGATTTTAGCTGCTTCTAGGTTACTTTTGGAGCCGTTTTTGCACTGCCAGTTCTGCCTCTCAATGCTGAGTTTTCTGCGGTATGCAAATCTTGGTGAGATGCTACTGAAGGCATTTACAAATCACTGTACTTGCAAGGCACTGCATATTGGCTTATAAACAATACTCTAAGCAACACTGAAAGACGGCACAAAGCCACCCAGCTCACCTCTGAACGACTTTGGCAATGAAATCATCTGTACAGATCAGAGCATCGGACAGCCCCTTGTACAGCTTACAGTTCACGTGAGTGGAGTCCTGCACATCCATGACCACTGAAAGAGAGCAGGCATTCAGAGGAGAGCAAAGTTCTGGTTACAGCAGAAGAAAACCCTGCCACCCCTCCTGGAAATACACCCTGCTTTTAGTGAGCCCACTTACCACACACCAGGGAGTCATTCACAGGGTGCTGAAAGGATACGCTGAAACAGGAGTCGGAGAGAGGACAAACTTCAAACTGCAGGATCCCAGGAGAATCTGAAAGACATAGCAACTGGTACATCAGGGAACACAGGAGATGGTCCAGAGGTGCCAGCTCAATGCGGCTCTATATGGAAAAAAAAAAAAAAAGAGAAAAGAAAAACAAAGAAAAAGAAAGCAGCAAGGGCTTCACTGCTTATTCCTGCACCTGGGAAAACCACTCAGGGCCCCTTGTGATCCACACAACATATTGCACTCGGTGTGGTACTCACCTTCTTTTAGAACTGTCCTCTTGACACAGCTGCCAATCAGGGTGTTGTATGCCACCTGATGTCTGATCAGATTGAGGATGAGAGGAACCCGCCCGGGGTGCTGGAAGGCGATTTTACTGATCAGTGTTCCTTGAAGGCTTCTTCCATCCGGGAGAGGAGCATCCTTGTTCAGAAAGTAACAGTGCTGCTGTCCTGGAAGAGCCTGACAAACAGTTCCTGCTTTATTCCAACTAGTGCTGGGTACAGGGCAATAACAGACATCGAATGCAGACCCCAGATCCAAGTGATGCCAAGCCACCCTTCTGGCTGAAAATGAATCAGAACTCTAACGATGGGATAGCACAGTCCTGGCCTACAGATAAACGCCGTACCAATTTCCCTTCTCCTGCTTGAAGGATACCTGAAACAAAACTGCTCACCTACAAGTATAACCCTGGCTGCCACAACGTACTTACTGCGTAGAAGCGCATGTTGTGGTGTAAAGGCACAGGATCAGCCTCCTTGGATAACTCAAACTGCGTGATCAGCTCGTACAGGGGCACAAAGGTCGGCGGCGTGTCAAACAGTGGGATACCTGAGGAAACAGAAGGGCACAGAGTGATAGCACCTGGGGGGTGGAAAGACACGGCGGGCAGAGGGGTTGCTGGCTGGGAAAGGAAGCCCAACTGGTTCCTACTGGAAACAGAGCACAAAACACAGAGCACAGTTTATTAATAAAACCTAGGGAGTATCTGTCTCACGGATCTGCAGCTCACCTGTGCAGCCCTGAAGTTTCTGAATGAAAGCTCGAGACACTGGAATGGGACGTGGGAATTTCAGGAAGAAACAAGCTGGCAGGTCCACGCTGTTGGCACTGGTGATTGACGAGAAAGATGGAGTTCTGGAATGTCGAGTTAACACAAGATCAGATCAGACGCAGGGCAGGACTCTGGCTTCTGCTATGAGAGCCAGACAATTCACTGTTTGCTCACACACAAGCAGATGGTTACACGTTGTTAAAAAGCAAAAGACACTCCTCAAAAGCACATCACATGCCTCAAACACACAATTCTCAGCCTCACATGATGCTGCAACAGCACGCAGCCATCGCCCTGCTGTAACCAAAATGCTGAATACTGGATTTGCATCTGAACAAGGCCCCAGAGGATGGCCTGGCCGGCAGGGCCTTCACTTACCCTTTGCTGTCAACGGGATGAGAGCCCATGATGAGCGGTGCAATGGGAAGTTTGTACATTGCCATGGTTCCCTCAACTGTCACCGACACGTTCATACCCAGAGATCGAGGGACTGCAGGAGGAGACAAGAGAAACAGAACAACAAGCTGATAAAAAACCACAAAACAAAGCAGCCTTTACGCAGGGGATATTGCTGTGGCGGAACACCTCGCTCCCTCCAGACAGCAGAGCAGCTTCTGGAGGTGACCTACCGTTGTTCTCATGCAGGATAACAGGGGCCCCAGTGCCATCCTCAAACAAATCATAGGGAGAGACATAATACTTGAGATTCATGAGCAGACCTGTGGAGAGAGGCTGATCAGCAGGCATCCTGCAGAGGTTAACCCCATCGTTACCAACCCCTGCAACCACGCGCACTGGAACCCAGAACTCCTGGCAGACCTTACAGAGCTGTTTGCCCTCTGCTGTCACAGACACAGCCATGGCAGATGCCACAGCGCTGCTACATGTGGCTTTGGGAAGGAAAACCAGCTTTTTGGATCATGTGGGACTTCCAGATAACCAACAACGTTGCTCCTCTGTGATTAGCATTTTTCTTTATCATCATCAATTAATGCAGAAATAACGTTAGTAAAGGGGACCCTGAACAAAACCATCTTTTTGTTTCTTTTTTGAAGTGTTAATCGAAGATACCTCCGCTCCTGGGGGTGAGATAGCCAACGCTGCCATGAAGGATCTTGTCGAGTGGATTTGCATTGGTGGCTTGCCTGCAAGAGAGGCAACCACAGGACTGTCACAAGCCAGAGCCACTTCTGAAGCCACAATTGATGTGCTGATGGAAATCTAAGACTTTAACTCAATATATTCACTGCCCAGGCACAGAGGCAGCTATCTTAAATGTCACACTGTTCCAGGCAAAGCAGAAGCTCCTTTTTATTTCTGCAGCATGGGTGGTTTATCTCTTGAATCTACAGCAGTAAAGTTTGGCCAGCTGTTTCTCCATTTCTGACTGTAAAGCACTTGTTGTCACTAATGCATTGAGCTATGAACATTCTTTTGGCCTTCTAGACCTTCTTTCAGTTGAATTCTGTAGCTAAAAAGGATGCTGGTGAATTCCAGAAAGCTCTGAGCAATTTTTTGGTCTGTTTCTCACTCTCCTGCTAGCAGAGTCTTTCTGAAACCTCAGCATTGCACTTTTTAGCAACAATGTCACAACAGACAGGCCCTGATATGACACTTGATGGGTATACAGAACTTGGCTTGATTCTAATCAGTCAACATGATACTGCAATTAAAACAAACAAACAAACAAACAAACAAAAACCCCACTGCAAACCATACAGATGTTCTTACCAGTACATCCCTGCCATTTTTGAGAGATCCAGCTCCAAGGACTGCAGAGCCAAGTACATTTTAGTTTTAAGTTTGCTGGGAAGAAAATAAAGACAAGTAAAAAAAAAGAAAAATTAAAAGGAACTGTGCAAAAAAAATTAAACTCACAGAACTGCTGGCTGACAGACTGCAGTACTTTCCATCAGATCAGGCACTCAGACATTTTCACTTTGCACTCTGCACTCCCTCTGTGCCTTACATCCTCCCAACCCACCGCATGCACACGCAGCACGTGCTGATAAGAGTCAGCAGGATGACAGGAACAACGAACATTTAAACACAGAGCTAGAAATGTGCAGGTCTGATTCACTTTATGCATGTGGATGTAAATAAATACAGTCCATATTCTAGACTTACTTGTCTCCTGGCAACTTATACAGGTTCACAAGTCCCCTTAGATGTTTTGAAAATTCATCAAAATTTTTCTCTCTGAAAGTAAAAGGGAGAAAAAGGAACATGCATTCAGACCTGTTGCAGATGAAGCTTTGTTTCTAAGTTACATGAAGACAAATGCTCAGTCACTTCAGAAGAGACTTCTGCTATATGAAAGCCCAGTAATGTGCTCTGTGAACAACCCAGCTCTACAGACCCCGACGAGCACTGTGCTTCCAAGGCACCACGCATGACAGGATCAGAAACATCTGAACCAAAGCCAGAAAATCCCCTGGAGCACAGGACAGACTTTGTGGGGAAGGAATTGCAAACTGTTTTGTGTTTCCAGGCATAAAATAACACCAGATCAAGCAGTGCAAGGAGAAGCCTGTCAGAAAACACAACAAACAGCTCACTGCTCACCTCAGGTGTTGCACCAGCTCCGGACAGCTCTGCAAAGGAAAGAGCACACAGCAATATCAGTGTTAAATGCATCAGATCCAGCCTTTGTGCAGCACAGCAACTGTAAAATCTTAGGACAGTAAAATGTTGAGCATCAGCTTTTGATGAGAAGCAACAAAATGCTCACAGCTGCACGCTGCTGTGTTTCTAGTTCTGCTTGTCAGGACAAACTTAAGCAGTGCTGTTTCTTCTTCAACAACGAATTTGGAATAAATATTGAAAAGTGTGCCTCCTTAGGCTGAAAGCCTATGATCTTATAAAGCAATAACAGAAGAGCAGCTACACCAATGTAAATGGCAAGTTCAAGCTCCTGTCCCTGTGGAGGAGGGAAGTAAAGCTGTTTGCTTTCCAGACTTAGCCACAACACTCCAAGTTTTAGTATTTTCCATTCACAGATATAAGTTTTGTAGCATTCATTTCCCTACCCTTCCTCCCAAAATAAAATCCTCAGAAACACACCAATAACTTCCTCAAGTAATTCTTCCAGTTGTGATGCTACTTCAAGAAGAAGAGAGACCATCAGGAAGGTGGTCCCCACACAAATAAATGTTAGACCACAGGAAGCGGCTCCTCCATGGGGGCTTTGGCCTTGCACTAGAACAAGCAGCAGAGGCCCAACACTAGGTTTGGCAGAATGCTCAACACAATCTGTTTTTGTTCTGCTCAAACAAAAGGGAATCCAACTGCAGTTCCAAAAGCATACAGGAATGATTCTTGTCTTTCTCAGTAATACATACCACAGGATTTTCTCCATGGTGAGCCACCTTGACATCACACAGCAGCCCTGTAGGATCTAACTGGACTTCCACATAGAACATGTCTGAAGTGATGTAACATTCAGTGCCATTGGCACTAAGGTGAGATCCAAGGCTTACATACAAAACAAAACAAAAATTGCTATGAGATGCACACAAAAACCAGCCAGTGAGATTAGGATGTGCACAGATAAACAGAGGTGCCATCAACAGGAGAGCACTTACCCGTTCTGCCTAGCTATAGACTCCAAGCGATCTGTCATGGCAGGCAGAGAAGACACTGGACAAGGAAAGCAAAAAACAAGGCTTAGTGAAAGGGGTCAGCACTGACACCACAGCACCCAGAGCATAGCCAGCTGCTCACCCACTCCTGTGTGTGCCCGTACCGGAAAACATGCAGCTCTGTACTGCCTGTACCCAAAAAGAAGCAGCACGATTTGTGTCGAGATAAACAAACGCTCTCAGAAGCACAGAGGGAGAACGGGTTTTCCTCCCCAGCTGGAATTCAGGTGTGGGCAGGACAGATAAAAATATCACAGGCGATCTTGCCTGATACTGACTCACGAGAGACGAGCATGCCTCTGTGAACGTGGGCACCGCGAACGCGGAGGGATGAGCCAGCAGGGACACTGCAGCTTCTCTGCTGCAGGGCGGGCAGGCACCGAATGCACCAACCTTTCAGTGCCTTCTGCAGCGTCTCCAAGCAGCTCACCAGATGCTGGTGCCCCCCAGAGTTCATCACAACTCGCTTTTCCTGCGTCAGAAAGAAGAAAGATGGTCTTTTTATGTGTCGCTCAGTGAGAGGGAGTTTCCACGGGTTCTGTTCAGTCAAGTGAGGTTTATTCAGGTAATTAAAGGCAGATTAGATTTCATCCCAAAATTACATCCTCAGTTTGATTTCTGTATGAGAACAGTAACCATTTTGGAAGCAGGTAAGGAAGGCAGGCCTGGAACTGATTTTTTTTTTTTTTAAAGCAACTTGTTCATGTGGAAGAACAGACTGTAACAACTTCTCCACAGGCACAAGCTATGAGCTGTGTAAGAGAAGGCACAGAAAGAAAGAGCGAGGTAAACTTTTCACACCACAACGTGTGCAGCAGCCTCTGAGGAAGCTCTTCCCTGCCTCCTGCTCCCCTCTGCCCTCACCAAGACCAGCATTTCAAATGCTGAGCTGACACTGAGTCTGGAGTATCGCTGACGAGGGAGCAAGCTGCTCCACAGAACACAACGTCCTGCACGTGGCAGAGCGGTTCAGGCTTCGCCCCGCCAGCTGAGACCACAAGCCCGAGCCTCTTCCTGCAGCCGAACCAGCAGCCACCCTGAGTCACTTAGGCTGTAGGGTGGGAGGCTGTAACTATGGAAGGCAAAGGCATGCCAGACAGCAGGGGATGCACACTGCTCCCCTGCACACTGCAGGGTGTGAGAACGGCAGGCCCCAGCCTGACACAACACCAAGAACATTGCAGAGATCTAACCAACATGAGTTAATGCTAAACAAGCTCCAGGCCCCCCTGCTCTGATCCTCACGCTTCTCACCATGACCTGACGGACCAGCTTCATGGTTTCTGTCCAGGGCCTGTTCTGGTTGTACTTTGCATGAAGTCTTTCCAGGAGGGTGCTCATCTTATTCAGCTTCTCCGCCTCTGCGGGACAAAGCAGGGGGAAAACTCAGAAGAAAGAAGAGCAAGGCAAGAGTTACAAGTTTAACAAAATAACCTGAAAGATGTAAAGAAAACGCTTTCCAACTTTAAGCTACATGCGATTTCAAAAAACTTTACTGCTGCGTTAGCCCTGGCACCTAGACTTTGAAGTCACATTTATCATAAAGGGCCTCAGGGCCTGGTGGAAGAAGGGCTCCTGCTCTGCACAGACCCTGCATGCCGTGGCCCCATCAGGGGAAGTTTCTGGCACAACAGGAGTACAGTGGGGCACTGTTTGGGGCTACACCAGCACGGCCTGCAGATGGAGCAGGGACGGAGCAGCGGGTGCCTTCTGCTTTGCTTTGCCCTCAGGAGCTGGCTGCACAGCGCTGCCAGCCCGGGACCTCCTCAGCCTTCACTGAACTCCTGCCAGGTCCCACAGACCCGAGTGGTTCTACCAGCTCGTTTTGGTATGCTTTAGAGAGCTCCACTGTCATGAGAAATGAGGAAATGTGGTTCACAAGATCAGTGAGGAAGCAAAACACCAGTGTTGGACAGATTAACTAAAACAGTGCCAAGGGGAAAGAGTTCATTTTTCTGGAAATTTGTACACAAAGGAACGTAGGTTTCATCAGCGCTACAGTTTAGCACTTTTTCCCCCTTTTTGCTTAGTTTTTTCTACAGTTCCACCTGTCAAAACCAACCAACCAACCAACCAGCAGACATCACTGCCAACATAAACCCTGCGCAGGCACTACTGGCTCCAGGGCAAACGCAAGCCTCTGATCCTTTACCCGCCAAGCCCACCACCCCGCACATCCCCTGCACGATCTGAAGGGCTTGTTCTCACAGCTGGTGCACACGCAGCTGGCAGACCTGATGCTGACCCCAGCCAGTCCAACCAAACGTTTACTACATGCTCTCAGGTGCGTTTCACACACCGACTGTCTGCCTGAGGTTGCTCTGGGTCCCCCTGCCTCAGAGGGGCCGCCCAGAACTGGTGGAACTGGTGAACACGTGCGGGTGGCTCTGGAAGATCTTCAGGCAGGGAGGATCCAGCACCCACGGGCCACCCGTGCCAGCGCTGTCACCTGCACGCTGACAGCGTGTCCTGCCGGGCAGCTGGAGCCTGCCGCGCTGCCGCTGCCTCTCGCCTCCTTGCTGGGCACCCCGACGTGGTGATGACAAGGGCCCGGCTCCCCGCACGCCCCCTCCCACACACCCATCGGATCCCCACAGGCCGAGCTCTGCCGGGCTGCAGCCGCCTCAGAACCTCACGGGCACGTTCGCCGTTCTCTCCTCCAACCGCAGCCCCCGCCCCGCACCGGCGCCTCAGCCCCGGCCTGGGGGCTGCTGCAGAAAGCCCGGCACGGTGCCACCGGGCTCCTCGCCCTTCCCGGCGGGCCTCAGCCCCGCTGCCACCCCTCGAGGTGGGGAAAAACCTCTCAGCCCGAGGACCGCTGCCTCCCTCCACCTCCTCACGGGGCAGCCCCCCTGCGGCCGCGCCCCGCTGGGCGGCACTCA
>VXAV01011339.1:4170-27590 GCA_013399715.1 Alectura lathami | reverse complement strand
GCGCTCCCCCGCCCCGCTCCCCATGTAGCAGGGGGTGCCGGCGGCAGGGGGGCGGTGAATGGTGCGAGGAGAGGGCGCTGAGGGAGTCTGAAGTTTGAGGGTTTCGGAGGAGCCCCCCCCCTCCCCCTGTCGAGCACAGTGGAGGAGGAATGCCAAACCCGGAGAGACATGGGGGCAAGAAGGATGGGGGCGGCGGGGGGGCCTCGCAGCACGCGGGGGGCAGCGGCAGCTCCAACAGCAAGGAGAGGCACCGGCTGGCCTCCAGGCACAAGAGGCACAAGTCCCGGCACTCCAAGGAGTCTCCGCTGGCGGCCCAGGAGGCGGCGGCACCCTTGGGCGCTGTGATCAAGCCGCTGGTGGAGTACGATGACATCAGTTCGGATTCGGACACCTTCTCAGACGATGTGGCCCTCAAGCTGGACAGGAGGGACAACGAGGAGAGGAAAGGGGACAGGAGCGAGAGGACGCAGAAGCACCGGCACCACCAGCACAAGCGCATCCGTGAGCTGATGAAGAGCAAACAGGGAGAGAAGGAGAGGAAGCTGGAGAAGAGCCTGGAGGCCTCCAGCAGGTCGGGGTCCGCCAAGGACAGAGTGTCGGGATCCTCCAAGAGACTGCTGGAAAGCGAGGAGCACCCGAAGGCGCTGTCCTCGAAGAGCAGCAACAAGGAATCCCGCTCGGCCAAAGCGCACAAGGAGAAGTCCAGGAAGGAGCGGGAGCTCAAGTCCAGCCACAAAGAGCGCAGTAAGAGCCATCGGAAAAGGGACGCTCCCAAAAGTTACAAAACCGTCGACAGTCCCAAACGGAAATCCAGGAGTCCCCACAGAAAATGGTCAGACAGCCCTAAACTGGACGACAGCCCCTCGGGAGCCTCCTACATCCAGGAGTACGACCTCAGCCCGCCCCGCTCGCACACCTCCAGCAACTACGATCCCTACAGGAAGAGCCCCGGCGGCTCATCGCGCCGGCAGTCCGTCAGCCCGCCCTACAAGGAGCCCGTGGCCTACCAGTCCAACACGCGGTCTCCCAGCCCCTACGGCCGGAGGCAGAGGTCCGTGAGCCCCTACAACAGGAGGCGCTCCTCCAGCTACGAGAGAGGGAGCGGGTCCTACAGTGGGCGCTCACCGAGCCCCTATGGCCGCAGGCGCTCGAGCAGCCCCTTCACCGCCAAGCGCTCCGTGAGCCGAAGCCCCATCGCCAGGTGCGTGCTCCCCGCGTTGCCTGTCCTCCCTCTGGGGAATGGGGGGCGGAAGGGGATGTGAAGCAGGGGGTGAACCCCCTCCTGCACCCAGACGGAGCACCGCCGTAATTTGGCTGTGCAGCGGTGGGTGGGGAACAGCGTTGGGCAGGTTCCTTGCGGCTCCCTGTGGTGTTCACACTTCAGGAAACACTTCCCAGCTGGTGCCCAGCAGCGTCCATGTTGGCTCTGGGGCTGGATGAGCCCCCGGGGTTGAGTTCTGCTCCCCTCTGCAGGTGGACCCTGGCAGGGCACGGGGCCCTGAGAGCTCTGCGGGGCCCTTGAGCACCCGGGGCAGGGGCCGTTGTTCCTCTGCTGGGATCCCCTAGCTGTTTGCTGTGTGTGAAATCTGATCACACTTTTCAGCAGGGTGGCTTTGTGCTTTGTGTGTGTTTTGCTCTTTCTGAACTGACTTTTTTTTTTTCTTCCCTCTTTCCCTGAATTAGATGACCACATGTAAACTCCATCTTTCCACCTAAGCTTTCTGTTCTCAGTACTGAGTTGCTTCTTTCCATTCTGAAACTGGGGCATTCTGAAAGAGTGAGCAGAAATCATCTGTATTTTGGCTTAACTGTAACTTTTCCTTTTTCCTTTGGACAGTAATCTCGCTACGGGAGGAAACCATTATTTGAAGTTAGTGCTAACTCTGTTTATTTCAGGCGTTCATTAATCTTCCTGTTACATGTGCAAACGTGGCCTAATGTTGCTGCTTCTTTCTAGCTTCAGATCCAGTTAAGTGAGCTTCCTGTTGTCACCGTGGGTGCTGCAGAGCTCTGGTTGGAGCTCCATGGCAATTAAGATGTGACCTGGAATGTAATCACTACAGAGCTGCTCTGCGCTGGGCTGGGCTGTGCTGCACCCCCTGCTCCAAACAGGAGCTGGGCCTCAGGAGGCTGCCTCCAGGTTGTGTTTGGGGCCTGCAGTTCCCAGCGAGCTCGGGTGCTTTTGAATTCAGCCGTTGCTCTTACAGCCCTTCACTTGAGGAGGGCTGGCCTCTGCTGGCCTTCGTCCCCGCTGTGAGAGGTGCATTGTTTCTAGCTGCTAAGGAAAATCTGCCTTTTCCACTCTGATTTTACACAGCAGGAGTTACCCTGGCTTTTCCCCAGCCAGCTGGGTTTAGGCTGTTTCTCCTCTGCCCTTTTTTTCGGATGTACACCTGAGAGGTAACGGGGGATTGTCCTTGCCACCTCTCTTCTCCGTCCCCTCAATCCTTTCTGCCACAGGGGCATGGGTCTTGGAGGTTTTTTGCTGGTGCTTTTGGAAGAGTGAGAACACGTGGTAGGAAACATGCGCTTCGTGGTGTGGTTGTGCTGTGGCGTCTGTTGGCTGTCCACCTGCAGCCCTGTGCAGGAGGAGAATCCCCCAGAAGCTGGAGTGCTGTGGGAGGTTCTGTCCCGGGCTGTTCCGCTTCCCAGCGATCCTGAAGCTGGCTCTTGCTGTAGGTGGCTGCTTGTGTCTGTCTTGAGAAATTGAGCTGATATCTCTTCCTGATCTTAATTGAGGGAGCACCTTGGGCTGCTCCCTTGAACTCGCACGCTCGCGTAAGAACCTTTTAGAGGGTGTCTTTGGCTCGTCGGTGAAATGCTGGGACCCCCCCCAACCAAAGCAGATTCCAAAGGTTGCTCACTGTTTACGCTTGGCTTGTACCGAGTTCTTTGAATCTCTGCCTCCAGCTGATAGCCCGCTGCCCTCCTCTGGGCTGACAGCTTCCTGTGTGTTGTATCCTTTGAAAGCAGAGCAAAAACCAATGCATCATGCCTTCAGAAAATGCTCTCCTCACGTGAGCTCTAGCGAAGGGACAGAGGGAGTTTAATGTCTTCCCTGTATGTTGGGCAGCTCACAGGCTGTAACTCACGTGTTGGTTTTGCTCCGCTGAGCTCTCAGCGCTGAAGCAGTCAGTGTCGGTTTATGGCCTGCTCCAGGAGCCGTGGGTGCTCCCAGCTGGCCGCTGGCTCAGGAGCTCACCTGGAGGCAGTGGTCAGCTGGGCCTCACTGGGGCTGGCTGCTGCAGGTGAGGGTGAATGGAGGCAGCTGATGTTCTGCTGGCGTCTGCCGAGGGGCTGTAGGGGTTTGGGAGAAGGGGCACCTCAAGCTGGGAGAGAAAGCACCTCAAGCTGGCATGCTCACAGTGAGCACCTGGCTGTGGCTGAAATCCTTCAGAGCAGGTAACGCAGCCTTTTCTGGGGCACTGCATTATTTCTACTGATTGAAAAACTGTTTGGGTTTTTTGTTTGTTTGTTTGTTTTAGTGCATTCGGTGTTTTCTTTAATCTCCATGCCCAATAGACAGTGTTAGGAAGCTGAATCAAAGTGTGGTGCTGACTGGAGAAAGCACGGACTGTTAGCATGGCAAATGGCTGCGCGAAACAACTGGCTTTCAATTCGGGGGCAAACAGGGAGAAATTCTCCCCTCCTCAGTGGGGAGCGTAACAGCTGTGATTTGCCACTCGTTGTTGCCACCACAGCCACAACTGGGAAGAAAACACTCTGCAGCCATTCAGCTTGCTGAAGGTGGGCTGTTTGCTGGGTACTGCAGCCAAGCACCCATGTGCTGCAGCTGTGGATCCGCAGGGCAGCGGGCGCTGCGTGGCTCGGGGCTGTGGGGCATCCAGAAATAAATTGCAGGCTCTGGGCTTCTTTCTGGAGCAGTTAGAGTGCGGGGCATGCAGCCTGGCTTCCCGGGTGCCAGCTGCCCTCAGCTCTTCTTTTGTGGCATGCAGCAGGTGAAGGGTTGCAGCCCCTCTGGGTGCTCGTAGGGGTTTGGAGAGGGGAGGATGTGGGGGCTCCTTCTGCTAGGAGGTGCAGGGTCACCTCTGCATGGGGTCATTCTGACAGCACGAGGTCTGGAGGGTCCCAGTGTACCCTCCTCCAAGCACCCTTCTAACTTTCTGATTCTCAGAGAAATTGATGTGGTAACTCTGTTTTAATTTGGATTTTTAAATGCTTGGTCATAGTTGAGAACTTTTGTGGTAGCTCACGCTCACCGTGGTTAGTTTCTTGTACTTCTGGTTCCCAGTGCCAGGCAGACAACAAGGCGGTGGTAACCCCACTGCTATCCAGACAGAGATCTGCATGCAGGGCCCTGCTCCGGGCGAACTGCAGGGGCAAAACGGGCCACGGGGAGGCTGCGGGTGGAGCCTTGGAACCATCCTTACGGAGGGCAGGAAGCCTTTTAAGAAAGCAAAACCTACTGGTGTGTTTTCCTTCTGGCTCTTTAAGCACCCACAGCGGTGCTGCGGCTGTTGGCACAGCGAGGTGAGGGGCAGGAGCCGCAGGGGAGCAGCGTTACTGGTGGCGGTGGGAGAGCAGGCTGGCTTTGGATGAGGTGCCCTTTTCCAGGTCTCACAAAGCTGTAAGCTCCAAGCGTGCTGGGAAGCAGTGCCTGTGTGACAGCTGACGAGCAGGGCAAGCCGTGCCTGCGGAGGCTGTTAGTAGTCAGCTGTGGGCAGGCTCCAGGAGGGACAGCAGGGCCGTGAGCTCGGTGGTGGGGGGTCTGTGGGCAGCCCTCCTGGGGGTTTAGGAATACAGGTGGCTCTATTCCTGAAGTAACACAGCAAATAAGATAAAAATCCTGCTTTTGGAGAAGTTTGCTTTGCATCCTGTCCTGTTCAGAATGCAGCTGGGCGGCCTGTGAGGTTGGTGTCACTGCTGGGGGTAACGAGGTGGGAGGCAGGGAGCAGGGCACTGGGCAGTAATTGCAGTGGGGAATGCTAACCCCCAGACTGTCTGTGGCTGCAGCAAACTACATCCTACAGGATCCATTAGGAATGCCTGCCTTAGCCTGCAAATGTCTCTGGGCACGGTGAACACGTAATGGCATTTTCAGCTCCTGGCAGCCCTGCAGCGGGACGAGGCCGGTGAGCTGCTGTCCAAGCGGTGAGCTGCGCCCGAGACGGCGAATTCGCTGAGCAGAAGCCCAGGAAAAAGCCACGCTCCTGAGGCAGCGCTGCAGAACGGGGGCTGCCTGCAGTGGCGGTGTTCTCTGGCTGCTGCTGGCTCGAGGTCTGGGCTGGCACTTGGTGCTGAGAGGGCGAGATGCAGCGCTGGGGGCAGCAAGGGAGCAGGGCTCGGTGCTGCTGCGTGCTCTGCCCTGAGAGCCTTCAGCTGGGCCCTGCTGGGAGGGGTGCTGCTGGGCAGTGTCTGCGTGGGTCTGCCTCAGTTTTCCGGCAGTTTCCCAACTTTTCTTGTCTCAGGACAGTACTGATTTGTGTGGCACCAGAAGCAGGTTAGGCTTCGTTGTTGATGGTGTGGTTACCAGCGAGACAGCACCTACAGCACTGAGCCCTGCTTGATTTTTAACTGCTGTGGAGCTATGTTTTAAGAGAATTCTGTATGTTCAAAGCTAGATATGCTCCCAATAATAAATCATGCAGCAAAAATGAACTTTGAGCATAGTTTCTCTGACATAGGGTCTGATCTGAAGTCTTTCCTCGTTCTCATGTTGGCTAACACAGCTCCTCGGCCCCCCAAAGCCTACCAACCATGCCTTTATTTTGCTCTCTGGTGACCCACAAAACCCTAATTCCTCCCCAAGCGGAGGAAGCAGTCCTGTCTCACCAGTGCTTGTGATGTGTGCACTGGAAGCACCAGCTTCAAGGTCCATTTTGGCTCACTCCTGTCTCCGAGTCAGCCCCCAGCGAGTTTGTGGTTCCGAGGCTCGCCCTGTGCGTGCCCCGGTGGCTCCTGGTGTCGCAGCACAGGCTTTCAGTGTGGCTTTGTTTCTGCACATGTCCAAATTTAGAGCCCATCTATTGTATATGAACACTGGGACCCTCTGAACATACCTCAAACAGAATTAAAATTCTTTTTTTTTTTTTTTTTCTTCTCCCAAATCACAATATGCAGATTTAAGTTCTGGTGATGGTGAAAGAAACGGGAAGTATTAGCTTGAAGTGCGATGTTTCCTGAGGCGGCGTTCCCGTGAGGGCAGTCATGTTTTATCTGTTGTTTCCTCTAAAGCTGCACACAATTACTGTGAAAGATTTGTAAGCTGCCAGCTCATGGCCTCGACTGAAGTCTTCTGGTTGTTGTGTGCCGCCGTGATCCCAGCTCGGCGTGGAGGCTTCTCCCACCTCCGTCCTCTGTTTGTCTGAGCAGCATGGCTTGTATGGGGAGGCTGGGTTGTAGAATCACAGAGGGGCAGGTGTTGGAAGGGGCCCCTCCAGGCCACCCAGCCCTGCTCCCTGTGCGGCACAGGGACACCCCCAGCTGGGGCAGGGTGCTCAGAGACCCTGGATGTCCCCAGGGATGGGGCAGCTGCCACCCCTCTGGGCACCCTGTGCGAGTGCCTCCCCACCCCGAGCCTCAAGAACTTTTCCCTCCTCTCCAGGCTCCATCTCCCCTCTCTCAGGGTGAACCCATGTCCCCAGCCCCATCCCCACAGCCCTGCTGCAGAGCCTGCCCCCCCCTTTCTCACAGCCCCCTGTAGGCACTGAAGGCCGCTCTCAGCTCTCCCCAGAGCCTTCTCCCCTACAGACTGCAGAGCCCCAGCTCTCAGCCTGTCCCCACGGGGAGGTACTCCACCCTGGGAGCATTTCTGTGCCCTCCTCTGGACAAACTCCTGCAGGTCCCTCTTGTACTGAGGGCTCCACACCTGGGTGCTGACCTGCAGCCTGTGCTGCTGCTCTGCGAGCTGCTTTCAGTCCCCTTGGTCTCTCCTGGCAGGTGGTGCAGCCTGTGTGAACCTAGCTGACCGATAACGGATCCATGTTTCACGTTGTTGGTGAGTAGTTTAGAGCTGGGGGATGCTCTACTTCATTTCTCTTCCCTCCCTGCCCGCAGGAAGTCCGTGAAGTCCCGCAGCAGAAGCCCTGGCTATTCCCGGCACTCGTCATCTCACAGCAAGAAGCAGAGGTCTGGCTCCCGCAGTCGCCATTCCAGCATCTCCCCCACGAGGCTGCCGCTGAACTCCAGCCTGGGGGCAGAGCTCAGCAGGAAGAAAAAGGAGCGCGCGGCGGCGGCAGCGGCGGCCGCGAAGGTGGATGGGAAGGAGGCGAAGGGCTCCCCCGTGTTCCTGTCCAGGAAGGAGAACAGCTTAGCTGAGCTGAAGGAATCTGGAGCAGAGTCTAAAAAGGTCATCAAAGCTGTGAAATCTGAAAAATCATCTTCAGATACGGAACTAGCTAGTGCGCTGTGCGCTAACGCGGAGAATAAAGCGCCCGCGGAGGCGGCGAAAGCCAAGGTGGAGGAGAACTCGGAGAGGAAGCACCCTGCCGCAGGCCGAGACGCAAAGCAGCCGGCAGCAAAGGACGCGAAGCCTGCTGCGGTGGCAGAGGACCTCCGATCTCCGAAGGAGACGGACGCAGCGGAGAAGGAGGTCCCGCCCCCGCCGCCCTCCATCAGATCACCTCCCCCGCCTCTGCCGACCACCACGCCTCCGCCTCCCACCCCGCCGCTGCCACCTCTGCCTCCGTCCCCTGCTGTTCCACCTTTGCCGCCATCCCAACAGACTCCTGTTCAGGTCCCTCCTTCGGTCCCGGCGCCTTTGCCACCTTCTTCCCACCCAAGGACGTCTACTTTATCCTCTCAGGTGAACTCCCAGTCCTCTGCCCAGGTTGCTACAAAACCGCAGGTGTCCGTGACGGCTGCTATCCCGCACCTGAAAACTTCAACATTGCCTCCGCTCCCGCTGCCCCCTATTTTAGTGGGGGAAGATGACTTGGATAGGTAAGGTCACGCAAGTGGGTCCTGTTTGCCTTTACGGGCAGAGTGTCACAAGCAGGCGGGTTCTGTTGGTGGTCTGACAGCTGCTGGCTGGTCCTGCAGGGCACGTTGAAGACTGTCTTACTGCACGGCCGCTCCTTGGGGAGGCTCCTGTGGGGCTCTGCGGGTAGCTGGGCGCTGGCTCGCTGAGGAAGAGAGCTTTGGCTGCTGGTTTAATGCTAGCTGGTAAAAATTTGGCATCACTCTGGTTTTGTTTATCGTAGTAATGAAGCATGGCTCCAGAACTGAGCACCCCTTTGTGCTGCAGCCATTTGCACAAACTGCTTTTTCTTTTAATTTGCCCAAACCCCCTGCTTCAGTAGCAGGAAAGAGCTTAACAGTTCCCATGCAGGAACATGACCTGGAGTTATCGCTATTCCAAACACATTGAGCACGCAGGACATGCCCACATGTTAAAAAAAAAAAAAAAAAAAAACATTGGTTCATTGGTTCAGCTGAAGTCTCAATTACTTAAGCAATAAGCATTTCATTAATCATTAAGAAGTAGGTATTGTTTGTTTGAAAATGGAAGAGGAGAACTGCACCTACTTCAACTTTTTTGTCATAAGAACTATATGTTAGTGCCTGAGAGCTGACTCAGGAGGTGCCCAGGTGTGAAGCTGCAGCTGTTGCCAGCCCTCATGTGCAACACGTCCTTTATCTTTACGGCACCCTGTATGTGGAGCCATGCTTGAGCGTGGGCTGGAAGGAAGCCCTTCCTCCTCTCGTTTCCAATCAGAACCTGCGGACGTGGTGCTGTCCTATAACTGTGGTTCTCGCTGCTCTGGGTTCTGGCTGTTGGCCCTAGCTTCTAATGTGGGCTTGTCTAGAGAAACTTGCTTTTCTGTTTGTTTTTCTGTTTTGTTTTGAGGGGTGACCTTACTGAATACCATGGAGGTGGAGAAGCAGAGGTGGTACAGTCACCTGTGGTGCAGGTGCACGCAGCCTGGCACAGGCTGATGGGTTTAATAAATTTCAGGGCTTGTGCTGGTGTTGCTGTGGCTGAGGGCAGTGCTGTCTTAGACCTGGCCCTGCTTGTGTTGCCCTTCCTGAGCTGTTTAATGTTGCTCAGCAAATATCTGTTTAGTTTAGATGTGTCTGGGATGAGCAGCAGCTTTTGGGAGATTTTTCCAACTCAAGTGCAAGTCTGAGCAAGCTCCTGCTGCTGTGTTCCCCTGTCCCCAGGCACAGAAATTGTGCTGCCAGTTGTGTAGTTTGTTTGCAGCCGCTCACATCTGCAGCTCTTTCTCCCTCCAGGTGTAGCTTAGTTTTGTAGAAGTGTTTGACCTCTTCCATGCTCTGGCAGCGTGGGTGTGACACCCCTGGCCGTTGAGCTCGGTGCACGGATTTCGGGGCTTTTTCCCAAAAAAGGATGGGAAGTCCCACTGCGTCTTCCCAGCCCTGGGGCAGCTGCACGTGGCACTGACTGCTGGAGAAGCTCACTCTGAACCAGCTGGCTGTGCACTTGTGGGCAAACCTTTTTAAAACAGACTGTTGCTTCCATAGGCATAGCCTGGGGAAACTTCTCCCTGAGGCTGTGGTGAGGGCAGGGTTTGGGCACAGGCCTGGAGGCATCACAGTACGAGCGCACCTCCTTCTATCAGAGACCCTCCAGCCTTTCTTGCTGCTTGCCAGGCTGGCAAGAATGCTCTGTCTGCAGTAGTTTGGACCCCCCCAGCAGTCAAGGTGTGCTGTGGTCGCCTCTCCTAGCAGGAGGGGGAGGAAGCCCCACGTGGAACCAGGCGGTGCAGGCACCCTGTGTGTGCATTTGATGTTGCGCTTAAAAATCCATTAGCTTGCATAGGTTCCTGGGAACATCTGGCTGAATTCACAGCACTAACATGGTTAAAAACACAGTCTGACTGCATTCCTGCTATTTTGGGGCAGGGAGAGCAGGAGGTAGCTCCTAGGTGTCTGGGTGAGGCAGCTGGCATCCGCACTCTGCCATCTCTACGCTTGGGCAGCTCTGCAGTGTCTGCTCAGCTTTCTCGCTTGAGCAGAGATGCCTGGTGAAAAGTCCAAATGTTCTGGTGGTGGTTAAAGTTACACAGCCATCTAGGAGCACTGATACAAGCAGATAATAAACCACTGAGCAGAGACGGCTCTCCTGCTCCTGCTGTTTCCAGGCCGTGGACCGCTCACAGCAGCACCCACCGGTGAAGGCTCCCCCCAGGGCTCTGGGCTGCTGTGCCCTGTGGTTAGTTCTGGAGCTGCGCGGTGACTCTGCAGCAGAGGGATAAGATTACTCCCTTATCCTTTTACAGAAGGTATCAGAGCTCAGTGCCAGAGCAGTATCTTGCTTGTTTCTTTACTATATTCCACGAGAGATTTTCATGTCGATTGGGCAGTGTCTGCTGGGAAGATGAGCTGCTTCCAGCTGCTTGCTTGGGTGGAGATCTGTGTGCTGATGTTAGGCCTGCTGGTGCTGACAAGCAGCAAACCTCCTGCTGGCTGCCCAAAAACCAAACCTTGGGAGGTTGTTTGTATCTCTTAATCTTTTTTTGCCTGGTGGAACCGTTTGACATGTAGAATTCCTGGCTGTTCAGACCTAGGAATTCTCCCTGTGCACAAACAAGGAGGGAATTGGGCTCTCCTATGAGACTCCTGCCAGTCTAAACCAAGCTGTTTAATTAACTTCAAGAATTAACTTCTGGTTTCTCAGCAATATGGACAAGTGAGAGCTCTGCTTCAGTCCTTGCTGAGAAATTAGATGACTTGCACAGAGGTCCAGGTCTGAGTTTGTGTTTCAAGTGGTCCTTACCAAGTCCTGTGCTTAATTTCATGGCAGTAAATCGACCAGACAGTGAAGATAAGGGTCAGAAGGGGGTGCTGGCTGATAGCCTGAGCTGGCTCACAGGGACTTCAGAAGAAGTAGCTGCTTGTGCAGGTTGAACACGTGCTAGCTGCAGAGAGCCATGTGCTTATTTGAAGAGGGTGCATTCAAATGTAACGCTTTTCCTTTCCTGACTCATTATCATTGTAAACTTTAAGACTGTTTTCTAGTTCTGTATTTTGCTGTGCTAGATTTGGGCACTTGTACTTAGGCTCCTAAATAGGGAGCTTTTGTCCTGCCGTAGGGTTTTTTTTTTTTTTTTTTTTTTTTTTTTTTTTTTTTTTTTGCTTTTTATTGGCTCTGAAGTCTGATTTCTGTATTATATCAACTTTTCGGAGTTTAGTCCAAAAGAGATTCTTCCTCCAAAACCTGTGAAGAAAGATAGAGAGCAGAGACCACGACACTTACTCACGGACCTCCCGCTCCCTCCAGAGCTCCCTGGAGGGGATCCATCTCCTCCCGACTCCCCGGAACCAAAGGCAGCCACACCACCTCAGCAACCCTTCAAAAAGAGACCAAAGTAAGGCTGACTTTCTTTTTTTCAGCTTTTTTTTTTTTTTCCAAGTTTTTCTGGTTCTTCACACAGATGTCAGTCTGGGTTTCCAAAGCTGGGCTGTGGTACACACTGAAACTCCTGCGAGTGCTGACTGTATGCCCCGTGTGGAGATGGCGCTCTTGGAAGCGCAGTCCCTTTTGAAATTGAGTCTGGCACTGCTTTGCCAGCTTTCCCCACCATTTGTTGGCTAGGAAAAACAATTAGTAGGTGCTTAAAAACCTTCAGCCAGACTTGGTTCAGTTTTACTGAAATTCTTCTGTCGCCAGACCAGTGAGCGCTGCCTCTACTGAGGGAAATGCCATGTGGAGAAATGAAGTTATTTGTGTTTCTCGTATGTTATCTCCTTCTTGGGGGCTGTTCCACATCTGGACCACTCACATCTGAGAGCCCCTTGCCGTCTATTTGAGGATTAACAACAAAGCAGTCTGGGAAGAGGAAGGGGTGGAGGTGCAGCTCAGGCTTTGTGTTGAAGCCATGACACCGTTGTCCTTCTCCTTGGTCCTTCCAGTGGCAGAGGCTCGTGGAGTGGGTCGTGTTCCACCGCATCCACCCTGGAAGCTCCATCTCTTGGTCTGGCTGTGGCCTCTGTACCAAAGAAACCTGAGGAGTGTCCCTAGGTGAAGCTCTAGGAAGAGGTTATTCAGGGTGGGAGGATACAGAATATTCTTCTTCAGAGTCTCTAAGTGAGATCTCAGCGTGTACAGTGAGATCTCAGCAGAAACCTGTGCCCTTCCTGCAGCCCCGGGAGGCTGTAGCAGAATGGCTCTGCCCTCCAAGCTCTGTGGGCTTAAGGCAGCATTATTCCCCAGGAGGAGAGCTGCATTGCTCGTGAGCTGTGTGCAGCTGATAAGTGCTTATCTGAGGTGAGAGGGGCTGATCTGGTCGTGCTGTGGCTGGGGAGCCTCTGATTCTGAAGCAGGAGGGAGATCTGATAATCTGGAGCAGAACTCAGGCAACTCCACAGAACACTTGAGTGATGGGAGTGTGAGGAGGAATGCTGCTTTTATTTTGTAGGGTGCAGCCTAAGCCAGTCGAATGGAGGGGCTGTGGGTGAGGTGTCTGACAGCACTCTTGCTTCTTTCAGAATCTGTTGTCCTCGGTATGGGGAGCGGAGGCAGACAGAGAGCGACTGGGGGAAGCGCTGCGTGGACAAGTTCGATATCATTGGGATTATCGGAGAGGGGACGTATGGGCAGGTGTACAAAGCCAAGGACAAGGACACAGGTAATGATGCCGAGCAGCCTCAGGTTGGCTCTGCTTCTCCAAGGCCTTCTTACCCTGGCTGTGCATAAAGCCCACCCCAGCGTCGGTGCGGTCCTGGGTGATGAGTGCTTGTAAGGCCACAAGCAGCTCCAGTGCTGGAATGGACGTTTACACTGAGTGTTCCCAAAAGGGACAAAAGAACAGCAGGTCTGACATGCTGTGAGCACCCAGCTGCCCCCTCTGCTTGTGACATCGTGTATCCAGCGTGGTCAGAGGGTCGTGGCAGCCATCGGTGCCAACTGGAGCCCTGCTCCTGACACATGCCCTTGTTGGGTTTTATTGTAGCAGGTTGTGAAAGGGACTGGAGCTGTCTCTGGGGTAATTTCAGTTCAGCTGTCTGACTTCTCACCAAAGCAAGCTGGGAGTAGCACTGTTGTCATCTGCCTTGAGCTGCTGGTGTGATGACTTTTGACAAAAAAGACCTGAGTGGCAGCTGGAGCAGCTCCGCTGTTTCTTAGTGGATGTTGGCTATGCCCAGAGCTGCTTTCAGCCTCCTGCTGGCAACCCACAGAGCTGCTGGCAGCGAGGCATGCAGAGGCTCTGACGCTGGCTTTTGCCCTGGCAGGTGAGTTGGTGGCTCTCAAGAAGGTGCGGCTGGACAACGAGAAGGAGGGCTTCCCCATCACAGCCATCCGCGAGATCAAAATCCTGCGGCAGCTGATCCACCGCAGCGTCGTCAACATGAAGGAGATTGTCACGGACAAACAAGATGCACTGGATTTCAAGAAGGACAAAGGTAGTGTTTGCTGCAGGGTGTGGTTTCAATTAGCCAAAAAAAAAAAGGTGATGCAACTTCATTTGTTAGTTAGGGTAAAACTAAAAATCCACAGGGTGGATTACTAAATCTCCACAGGGTGGAGAGTGTCCTGTCCTCCCTCACTGAGGAAGAGGGGTGTGGAAGCACCCTACCTGCTGGTGGTCTTCCCCTTCATGAGAGAGGGGCACAACACCCAGGTCAGCTGAAGGCATGCACAGCAGGAATCTTTTCAACAAAGTAACTTGTGTAATGGCTGGGTAAACAGGGCGATTCCAAGAGTAACTGATATGGGGCATTCTGATTTCAGGTGTTCAGCTCAATGTGTTAGAGGGGCTGCTTGGGTTTCTGCTCTTCCATTGAGGAAAAATTATTTCTTCTAGGATGCATAGTAAACCCTACAATAAGGCTGCTTTAGAATAAAACACCAGCAGAACATGCTGAACAGCACACGCACACACGCACTTTTCAGCAGCTGAATCTACTGTCATTCTTATTTATCCCTGATCTCTCCTCTCTTAATTATTTCTCTTTATTATACCAGGTGCCTTTTACCTTGTGTTTGAGTACATGGACCATGACCTAATGGGGCTGCTAGAATCTGGCTTGGTACATTTCTCAGAGGACCATATCAAGTCTTTCATGAAACAGTTAATGGAGGGTCTGGATTACTGTCACAAAAAGAACTTCCTTCATCGAGATATCAAGTGCTCCAACATCTTGCTGAACAACAGGTACGCTGGTGCTGTCCTGGCTCTGTCCTGTGCTTTCCCTGGGCTCAGCTGGAAGCACACAGTTGTTGTCCTCGCCTTGAGTGTGCTTAGGAACAGTCCCCTGTGGGAATACAGTCCTGCCCGTTTCCAGCAGCGCTGTGACAGATGATTGCAATCAAGTGGTTTCCTGGGTGCTGCTGCTGGCTGGGAGCACAGCTCCTCCTGCAAGGGTGAAAGCCCTACCAGCCTCCTGTGCGACTGGCTGTGGGTAGTGGTCTGTCCCCGTGGACCCTCTGCTGGCTGCTCTGCGGCTCCTTGCAGTGAACTTTCCTTTGTGTCAGCTTCGGTTAAACGGATCTCTTTGTGCCCTTCGTCTCCATGGCGTTTTGGCAGAAGTGGTGTTTATGGGCAGTGCTTGTATGCAGGGGAAGCACTGAGGGTTAAGGTCGAGGGCAGCAGCTCTCCAGCAGTGTTTGCCAGTAACACGGTTCATCACAGAATACCTTGCAATTATTAGTTTGCTGTTAATCATGAAGTTGATACCTGGATACCCCTAAGAAAACTTGGAGCCTGTGAGAGTAATGCTGCACATAACTGCATCCACGTGGCTGGTTACCCACACAAAAATTTCTCTGGTACATTGGGCTGTTGGAATGATAGAGATGAACCTGCAGTATGGTGGTTTTGGTTTTGAGGCACTAAATAGGATCTGAAAAACGAAGACTGATGCAGCCAGGAGTAGTTGCTGCAGACACTGCTTGGTCAGGCCTTTCTGCTCCGTGGAGGGATTTCCTTCCCTTCTGCAGCCTGCAGAACGAGAGCTGCAGTTCCAACCAGCGGCTGTTTTTGTCTTTCAGTGGGCAAATCAAGCTTGCAGATTTTGGACTTGCCCGACTCTACAGCTCGGAGGAGAGGTGAGGCACGGGGAGTGGAAAGGGGAAACCGCTGACCTGGGTGGGAGGAGCTCCTTTGTCCTGGGTGTCAGCATATCCCTTCACCTGGAGGCCCTGGCATTGCCTGGGAAGTTACTTCTCATGATGTAATGCAGTTCCAGCTGTCAGGACAAACATCCTCCTTGTGCTAATAGCCTCCTGTCAAACAAACCCACCCAGAGGAGCTCCGACACCTGCCTTCCTTGGAGCCTGCTGCTGCTTGTTGCAGTCAGGATTTTTCAGTCTTGAGCACCTACAACCTGCTGTCCTCTGCATTTAGGCAGGGTTGTGAAATCTGTGATAGCTCAGCAGCTCTACACAACTCAAACAAAGTTTGAAAGCCCACTGGTTCTCCCTGCATGCCTAACTCTACCGTTTGGAACTGATAACTGCTGCTTGGAAGGGTTTTGTGGCCCTTGATGCTAGTTCCCACCCATGTGTTGCCTTCCAGCCGTCCGTACACAAACAAAGTCATTACGCTCTGGTATCGACCTCCGGAACTGCTGCTAGGCGAGGAGCGCTACACGCCCGCCATAGACGTGTGGAGCTGTGGGTGAGTGCCTCCCTGCCTGCCCCGGGAGCACCGTTCCTCCCCGGGCAGGCAGCCTTTGACTCGTGCTGATCCCTGATGCTGCTGTTCCAGCTGGGCAGAGTGTTGTCGTAGTGCAGGAATTCTTGTGAAATGTTGTGCTTTAAGCAGTGGCTGTCACCTACCTGAAGCTAAACCCACTAGTGAAGACTCCTAGAATGAGACTTTATTTGGTGTTGACCTAAAACTCAATACAAAAGTAAAGATAAAAGGATCTCTTCTTCCTCTTTAACAACTGAACCAACTGACCTTGCATGCTAGTGTGCCACTGGGATCAGAAGAGGTGACAAACTTCTTGTAGAAGTCTTTTGTGCACAAGCAGCAAAGATGCTGTAGAAGCCAGACCCCCTCGGTACTTCTGGACATCGTGGCCATGAGGTGCACGTGCAGTTAGGTTGGGGTTAGCCCAGCTCCAGCAGACAGGTGCCTGTGCCACTCCACGGCTGTGTTTGGCACCGTTTGCCATCCCTGCCGGAAGGGTTGGGGTAGATGCTGAGGCCTGGCCGAGTCAGAGCTGTCCCCCCTCTCATCCTCTTTCCCTTTCAGCTGCACAGGTGTGTGTGGGGGGGCCGTGTGTGCGTGCGAGGCTGTGTCCCGTGCTTGGCAATGACCAGCAGCACTGCTGACAGCTGAGGGCATTTGGGCCAGCAGATATCCCCCAAACTGTGAGAGTACAGTTGAAAGGCGGGCTGAATCCGGAAGAAAACGAGATGCCTGCCTGTGGTTCGTCTCATGCTGTTGACACATCCTACTCTCCCTGCAAAGAGTTAAAGTGGGAAGCCTGGGACACAGTAACCAGACTAGTGAGTGTGATTCCCCAGCTGCCTGGAGCTGGTGGCTGTACACATAGGTTAGTTTGTCAGCTCTCAACTACAAGCCCTGATGCAAATAACCCTCCTTGGGCAAACCTGCTTCTGAACAGAAATGCTGCAGTGTTCAAGCGATCGTCCCAGGGGTCTGCTGTCGTGACCTCTTGCTTTTCCTCTTTCCAGCTGTATCCTCGGGGAACTGTTTACAAAGAAGCCTATTTTTCAAGCCAATCTGGAACTGGCTCAGCTTGAATTAATCAGGTAAAGCGTTGCACATGCATGCCTATGAGAAGAGATACTGCAGGAACTGCTCGTGCACATAGTTGCTGTATTATTAGAGACAGAGGGCTCTTATCTGCCTGCAAATGGGGCCAGTCTGTAACTGCAGATGTGAATAGTCAGGCAGCTAGGCGTCCAAGCCTACCATCAGGTGTTTGGCTGCTAGTGTGTGCACCCTTAGTAAAGTTCGCTGTAGCTAACTGAGCACAAAAATCGTGGCCCTAAACTACATCTTACACTGCAAATCCACTTTGGATGGCTTATAAACTGGCGTGAGCACTTCCCCTCTTCCTGATACCTCCTCTCTTACCTGAGGTTTGCCTTATCCTTGTCAGAGCGTGCCCAGACCTAGGCTATGGGTACACCAGGTCGCTCAGGCAGGAAACATCCTCACCTGAGCCGGTGACTGTCCTCTCACTGTTCCACCTGCTGATCACACTCTGCCTTCTGCTTCCAGCCGGCTCTGCGGGAGCCCCTGCCCAGCGGTGTGGCCAGATGTCATCAAGCTGCCCTACTTCAACACTATGAAACCGAAGAAGCAATACCGAAGGCGCCTGCGTGAGGAGTTCTCCTTGTGAGTTCCCCTGGAAGAGAGGATGAGTGTGTGTGTGGGGGGGGTGCTGTGGACTTCTGTTACCCTGGTATGGGACAGATCTGCCCTCTGGCTCCGATCTGCCTGGCAGGAGGAAGCAGTGCTTCCCATCCTTCTCACCATGAGGGCTCCTCCCATCGGAGCAGGGCTGCAGTGGGCTCACTGTCTGCTGAAACCTGACCTGCCACAGGTGCCTTCCAGGGGGTTCCCTGCCTCTGCACACCTGGGACAGCGCTAGCTGGAGTCTTGCCTTGTCAGGCTGCACCTGGAGAGCACACTTGACAGCATGGCATTCTCATAGTGCTGAGGCTGTCTGACTTCAGAGATGTGCTCTCTGGGGGGAGAGTATAATTGTGTGGTAATCTTGTGGGATTTGTAGCAGAGCTGCTCTTTATAAATGAGAAAAATTAAACTGAAAGCATCGCGTATCTGTTACTCGTCATGGTGGTGTCTCTGATCTGTGCAGTCAGAACTTGTCACTCTGGGGCAGGAGGTGGCTCTGAAGGGTGGCTGCTCCTCTTGTTAGGACAGCCCCTTAACTCAGCCCTGTTCTGCCCCTCATGCAGCATTCCTTCGTCTGCTCTCGACCTGCTGGACCACATGCTGACGCTGGACCCCGGCAAGCGCTGCACAGCAGAACAGGCCCTGCAGAGTGACTTCCTTAAGGATGTTGACCTCAGCAAAATGTCTCCTCCAGAGTAAGTTCCAGCTGGCATCCTCTGCTGCGGTGGGCTCGGCTAACGAGCTTTGGGAAGGAGCCTCTGGCTTGGCCTTGCTTTTTCAGCCAGAACTAAGTTATGATTTCTGGATTAACTTCTCAGCTTGCCCCCTGGATTTGTCATGTAGCTGAGCAGATAGCTCTTGTGCTGTTTATTTTTTTGGTTTTGCCTGGTTTTACAAAGCTCAGCTTAATGCTTGTAAAGTGCTCTAAAACTGCTGGAAGATATGAGAATGGCATGTAGCAAACCCCGTCCTCTGGAGGACTGGCCAGCCTGGTTTATGCTGCTTGTCAATTGGCCAGCAGAGTGCAACGCTGCTCAGCAGCCCCTGTTTGCAGCTCTTTTCTCCCACCTCAGTCAGGCAGACTGTAAACCCTGCTCTAGCTGCTCTGCATGCAAGTGCAGCAGCAGCTTTCGAGATTCCCGCTTCCTTCGGTTTCTGAAGGCAGCTGCTTTCCTCACGCCTCCATGCTCACCAAGCTGAGCCCAAGTTTGCTTGGGGGCGAGGGGAGGTGCACTGGAGCTAACCCAGTCCTTGCAGGAGTGAGACCCCGTTGCATGTTGCATGATTCACACGCAGCTGAGCCTCCTTCCCTGGCTCTAGCATCCACCCTTTCTGGGTTTAGTAATGTGGCTGCATTTAGAGGCACAACCGTGCTCCTCTTCGAGTACTAATAATTTCCTGCAGTCTTCCAATGATTTGTTGGTGGCCTGTTCTTTACCTGCTATGTCTTGTTCTCTTCCAGCCTTCCCCACTGGCAGGACTGCCACGAGCTGTGGAGCAAGAAGCGCCGGCGGCAGCGGCAGAGCGGCATCGCCGTGGAGGAGCCGCCGCTAGCGAAAGTTTCTCGGAAAGAAACTACCTCTGTTACAAGCACAGACACTGTCAAAAACAACAGCAGTCCTGTGCACCCACAGCCTGCCCAGCTCAAAACAGAGGCTGGTGCTGGAGATGCAGTAGGTCAGTGGCTGGCCTGGCCCGTGAAAGGCTCCCCTCGATGCGTTACCTTCCCGCTGCCCCAGTCCGTGCTGGGAGTGGGATGCTTGCGTCTCCCTTTGAAGGCAGGCTGAGTCTTTGACCTCTATTCCTACAGAAAGGGCATTCCAGGATCTTTCTGTCCTGTTGTTGTTGGTTACCGAGCATTCTGGCTGGTCTCCAGAAGTCAGTGATGAGTTCTGTTACTGGTTCATAAGCGTGCTTTCGCAGAGAATAATGCAGGGAATCCCTGCGTCTCTGGCCAGTGAAGCAGCAGATAACGGGCTGATAACAGCCATCTGAAGGGCGTGCAAATGGGCTCAGGTTTGATCCTCTTGACAGATTCTGTAAAGATGAGGCATGGGTGATAAGGCCAGTGGCTGATGGGCAAAAATGGGTATTATGGCACATCATTCCTTACAGAAAAGGTCAGTTGGTCCTAAAGCCTGTGCGCTGTTAGGAGAGCTGCACTCAACCTGCTGGTGCCCCAGGAATAGTTGGAGGGAGGTGTTTTGATCCTTGGGAGTGTGGAGGTACGTGAAGCTGCCCAGACCATGGTGCTTATTCCCCGGAAGCTTTACAAAATATCAGATAGGGCTGAAGATTCCTTTGTGTCAAATGCTCTACAGATGAGTAACAAGGAAGACAGTTCTTGCTCCAGGGAATGCACGATCCATGTGTTCAGTGAAACATGGCAGATGGACAACAGGCTCTGGCTGGGTTAACAGGCAGGCAGAGCCGCACGTTCGTAGTTGCCTGACAGCAAGGGGAGCTTGATGCTAAGCTTCTGAACCCGTTTGGGGCACCCTGCTTGCCAAGGAGTTTGAGTGGCAAGGTCGGTGTGGAGGGACAGCCTTGTCACTCAGGGGGCTCTGGTCCAGCGTGGTGCAAAGGGAGCTGATGCTGTTTTAAAGGTGGCATTTGGGGCTAGCCTGGCTGCTTGCAGGTCAGGACAGAGCCCTCTGATCTCAGGCCAGCTTTTAGCAAGGAACCGCTTTCTTCTTGACCTAATTTCCCTGCTGCATCAGTGGAGCACACCGTTCTTCCATCCCAAACAGCAGCCTAGCTGTGTCCTGGGAAACGTTCTCCAGTGCAAGAGGCAGTGCTCTGATCACTGTTGAACTGGACTGAAGGCTTTCAGGCTTCATCACGGCCCCCAGCTTGCTGCCCTCGCTGGTGTAGCTGCTCACCAGCCTGATCCTCGGAGTGCCTGCAGTTAGATCACAGCTCCAGGAGCGTGGGGAGCTTTGGTTCAGCTGAGCTGGACCGGACAGGCAGCTGTGTGTGTGGTCATGTTGGGAGCTGCCCTCTGCTGACAGAGCAGCGCTGAGCTGTAGCCGTGGGTGAGTGCAGTGTGTGAGCGGTGCCACGGGGTGCTGCTGCAGCGCTGTTCAGAGCTGATCGCAGGCTGGAGGGGGCAGGCTGGTGGTGGAGAGCTGAGCAGGCTGTCTTGGAACCCTCCTCCTGGAGCCTGCATGCCGTCCCCAGGCCCACGGAGGAGAGGTGTTCGCTGGCGTGTGCAGCGTGGGGGTTACAGGCTGGTCGGTGGCAGCTTTCCCTGACCTGTCTGCGGTGTTCCTTGTGTCTCCAGCAGGCCTCGGAGAAATCACCCAGCAGCTGAACCAGAGCGAGCTGGCTGTCTTACTGAACTTGCTGCAGAGCCAGACTGATCTGAGCGTCCCACAGATGGCCCAGCTGTTAAACGTACACTCTAACCCAGAGATGCAGCAACAGCTGGAGGCTCTCAACCAGTCCATCAACGCTCTGACAGAAGCCACAACTCAGCAGCAGGAGTCTCAGGCGGCGGCGGCAGCGGCGGCAGCAGCAGAGGAAGCCATAGAAGAGCCACCCACGGAGGCCCAGCCACCGGAGGAGCAGGTGACTCCAGAAGCAGGCAGTGCTCAGGGAGACGTGCAGAACGTGCTGGCCGTGCTGCTCAGCCAGCTGATGAAGAGCCAGGAGCCTGTGCTAACCCTGGAGGAGAGCAATGGGGAGAAGAGTGGCGAGCAGCGGGGGCCGAGGAAAACCCCAACGGCGCACCTGGAGGAGAGCACAGGTAAATAAATGCGAGCGTTGCTCCTGCGCCCTGAGTGCCGTTCACCTGTCTGGGGAGTTAAAGCCTCCCTGCCAGTGCCTCTGGTTGAGCTGTGGCCAGGAGGAGCGGAGGCATCTGAGCCTTGTGCCAGAGGGAGGCTGCGAAGTGAGGCAGGGGAGGAAGGAAGGAGCTGGGTGCTGGAAGCTGGTCAAGGTTCACACGGCCAGCCAGGCGCCCCGCACAGCGGGCTGGATCTCTGCAGTCAGGCAGATCTCCCTCTCTTGTTCACCCAACTATTTTTTCCATCGTTCCCTTCCTGCCCCCTCAAGGGAAAAAAAAGGCAGAAAATTGCAGAGAACACGAGAGCTGAAATAGTGGAGAGTGCTGCAAGGGAGGGCCAGGGGCAGCAGCCAGGCACGCAGCTGTCAGCAGCTTCAGGAGCTGGGGCGAGCGGGTCCTGGCAGGGCAGGACAGAGGCACGCTGCGGGAGCTGCCTGTAGCAGCGAACCCTTGGATCCCGGAGGTGAGTGCAAATGTCTCCATGTCTTTTTTTTTTTTTTTTTTTNTTTTTTTTTTTTTTTTTTTTTTTTTTTTTTTTTTTGAATTATTAGCAACATCCTGTGACGACCTCACCCAATTCTAGGAGCGCCTCCTGAGCGTGTCTCAAACTCTCCAGGGAGCCTCTTTTGGCCCGATACACAACTCCTCTGCAATGTAGCTGAACGTGCTGTGTTCTCGTGCCTTCAACACACCCGCCCACCACGAGCCAGTTGTGATCGTGCTTTTTTTCCTTTTTTTTTTTTTTTCCTTTTGCCCTAGTACTGGAATATAATTAGGTTATTGTAGAGCAGATTCAATTAAATAACGTTGTTCTGTTTATAATTATTTTTAAATGCTGTCCCCAGATCAGCTTGGCTTTAAAGTTACCTGAAGATCTGTTTTCTGGATTTGAACACAACCTAGTTTTAAAGCGGACTGACTGATACGGGTGGAGGGGTGGTCCTGGAAGACTGCTGCTTTTCACAATAAAGTTTGTCCTTTTTAATAACCACTTTTGCAAATGATTTGAGGATCTGATTCCAACGAGGTGCTTGTGGCCTCCCCTTTTTCCCCTGAATCTGCTTTTGCTGGTGGCTGGGACCGAGAGCCAGGGCAGCGGTGTCCCTCCGTGGGCAGCGCGAGGCGCCAGGAGCAGGCCGTGTCCCTCCCCTGCCCGGTGCCACCTCCGCCCATGGCCCTGCCCGAACAGGGGGGGCCCCAGCCCCGCTCCCGGCCCCCTGCCCTGACCAGGCTGCTTTGTTCGGCTCGGAGGCAGCGGTGGGGGACGCGCTGCGAGGGGTGCGGTGGTTCTGACGAGGAGGGGATCCCTTGGAGACAGAAATCCTTGGTGCTGCAGGTGGGGAGGGGACAGCGGGGGGCTGAGTGCCGCACGTGGCAGGGCAGGCAGTCGTGGGTCGAGGTCGTGGAACAGAAAGCAGGGGAGCGTCCCCCCAAAAGCAGAGGGGGGAACCCAGCAGGGGACAGCTGTCCCCCATCACCCTGGGTGCCCTCGGAGCTGGCACTGGGGGGCTTGGGGCTGGTTTTTGGCCTTAGGGCCACGCTGTCAGCACGCAGCACCCAGCTGGCAGCGAGCGCAGCCCCGGGTCCCAGAGCAGGGAGGAGTCCCGCCCCGGGCACCCCCACGTGCTAGGGCAGCTGGTGCTGGGGAGCGCGGGGGAACGCGAGCGCTCGTCCCACGGCCGATGCCAGCTTCAAAATTCTCCACCTTTCTTGCAGCGCAACCTGGAGAGCGGGCCCTCTCAGTAGGGAATTTTTTTTTTAAATTATTATAGTTTTATTTTGGTAGAAATGTATTTGTATCCGCTCGCGTGCTGTTTAAGATGTTGTTTAAAAGGAGTAACCCTTCCACAGCCTGTCCTCCTCGCATTCTCCCACCAGAGAAGAGACCCCCCGAGCCCCCCGGACCGCCGCCGCCTCTCTCGGAAGCAGACCTCTCCAGCGCAGCACCAGAGCTGAACCCGGCCGTCACCGCTGCCCTGCTGCAGCTTTTTTCCCAGCAAGAGGCGGAGCCGCTGAGCCACGCCGAGCACCAGGCCGCCAGGGCCGCGGACTACGGCAGGTCCCACTCGTCCAGGACTTACAGCGCCGAGGGCTCCGAGGGGGGATTCGGGGCCGAGGAGCTGAACTCTGGCCAGACGCTGCTGGAACCCTCTGCCCAGACTCTGGGGAAAAGCAGGACCTTTTTGGGCTCCGTGAGCCACCTCGGGGAGACGAGCAATTACCAGGGCACGGGCTCTGTCCAGTTCCCAGGGGACCAGGACCTCCGCTTCGCCAGAGTCCCCGTGGCGCTGCACTCGGTCGGGCAATCCTTCGCCAAAACCGAGGGCGGCGGCGGCAGCAGCAACAACAACGCGCTGGTACACCCCGAGGCC
>VXAV01011337.1:92915-131162 GCA_013399715.1 Alectura lathami | reverse complement strand
ACCTTCTGAACCTTGCACTTGGATAGCATGTCCGAAATGAAACTAGGAAAGCCCTTCGCAGAGCTTTCTATAACTTTTGCCAGTTCAGCAAAGAGAAGCGTCAGGATTTCTATACTCATCATTTGCATATTGCGGTTTCCGATCAGATCCTGTGAGGTTACTTTAACATGAGTAGGGTAGTGGCTCCGCATGTAATATAAACACAGGGAGATGAGGATTTCTATGTACATAGAACTCCGGAAGTTATGGTTAGAATCAACTGGGATGTGGCTGTAGAAATCCTTGCCCATGACAGATATCCGGTGCCTGGCTAGGAGATTCTGGAGCAGTGACAGCTGAGGGGTGTAGGCATTGTTGACACTGGTAGTGGAGATGGCGCTTACAAAAGCTGAAGGGTTTGTTTTCAGAATTGCTTTAATTGCAGAAAAAGCGTACAAAGTCCTTGAGGAGTCGTACAGCTGGAGATAGAGCAGCACATGTTGGTACAACGGATGGATATTGAAGTTGGGAGACTTCCGCATTCCTGGGGACCCCACGTCACTCTCTATTTCTGAAATTTCTCCTTCCCCACAACTGTACCAGTTTTCTAAATCAAGACCATCACTAAAGAAGACGTTTGTTTGTTTAAGCTTTTCTGTTTGTGCTTTCTTCTTCTCCTCATCTTTCTTTTTGGCTATTTTCACCTTCGGTTTCGCACCTGGTTGCTTACCAGCCTCTTTAACAATCGTTTCTTTTTCTGACATTTTTTCTGGTAGTTTTCCTTTGAAGCTGAACTGAATGCTACTGTGGCTTCGCTTTCTGGACTTGGATTCTGTGGAAGCAAGAGTGAGATCGGAGAGGGATTGCTGGCTTGCTGTAATACAGGGTGAAGAGTTATTTCTTGAGATTTCATCTCTTAAGCTCTCAAGTCCAGTCTCAGTCGACGCCGACAGTAACTGGGAGCTGTCATTACTAAGCAAACTGCTTTGGCTACTTTGAATATTTTGGTCTTCACTTTTAGTCACCTCTTCAGGGTTATCCAATGGACTGAATTTACATGAAGTATCCTCAGGGTGCAGACCATGTTTAACTGGTTCATCCTCTTCTCCAAGGCTGCTTACCACTTTGCATATAAGGTCAGTAACCACTTGTTGCACGATTTCATCTGGTGAATCTTCTCTCAGAGTCTGAGAGCTATCCTGAGCGCTCAGGCTTTCTGTTTCCACCTCGTAACTGATGTTGTCTCCAGTAGATGACTGAGAACAGCCCGAGTCAGAACTCTGCAGTATTTCAGCCTGATGGTCAGGAAGGTCAAAATCAGCTACAACCATTGGAATGGTCTCACTGCTGGTACTTAACAAGGAAAGCCTGTCACTCAGGGGGTTGACAGTCAGGCTGAAGTTCTCCATTTCATCCATAGCAAGTTGTTTTTCATTGCCTTCTTTAGGTATAATAAGTTGTCCTTGGCTTACAGGCACATTGGAAAATGCTTAAAGAAAAGCAACAAAAAATATTGTATGCATAATATTTTGTTCTTCAGAATAGAATGTAGAATTAAAATTTATAACTTAAACTATTATCAAGACTTCTAATTATATGAAGGCATGGTAAATATTCTTTTTCACTTTAAAGCAGGAAAACATTAATAAGCTTGATGACCTTTAAAGGTCCCTTCCGACTCAAACGATTCCATGATTCTAAGCAAGCCATACATTCACATAACCAAAGCAGGTTTACTCTAGTATTAGGCCTTAGCAAAACAACATAATTCCCTCAAGAAACCTTACACAGTCTTTTTTTTTTTTTTTTTTAAATGAGCACACAAGTAGATAGAATTATGTTACTAAAAATATACAATACACAAACATCTTCAGACTTCAACGTGTTTTCAGCCAGCCCCACATCAGCAGTGCTAATTCACAAGAGCATTTCATTTCTTTGTTAAGCTTCAAGTCAAATGCTGAAGTTCTATTGAAGTCCACAAGGCATAACAATACTCTGCACTAAAATGCTCCTATATTGTCTTAATTGATGAGCAATTAGGCTTCAAGGATACTTGGGACACCCAGACTTGAACTGGAAAACCATGCATAAACACACAAGCAGTAGCCATTCTAGCACTTTATTTTGTTAATTACTCTAAAAATCTCTGTATTTTCAATATTGCATATAAATAGCAAATTAAGAAATTAACTAATGAACTTCCTAGAGTTTTCTTTTGTACATACCATCAGCACAGCTAAACTTCTGCATAAAGTGCTTTTCATTTTCTTCTTCAGGGTGACAGGGAGACTTGGTCCAGTAACATTCTGCCTGTACGCGCTGAACAGAAACCCGCTGGGTTTTTGGATGAAGCAGCAGTAGGAGCAAAGGTTCAAGAACCCTTGCAATATCATGTCTTTGAAGTACTTGATTTAACCAGGCCTGTCCCACTGACCACGTAGAACCATCCAAGCTGTTAAGGCTGTCTAGCATGATAAACAAAGATCTAGGGCAGAAAGAAGAATGAACCTCACATGTTCTGTACTACTCGGCATAGTCCTGTTTCTATCTGATATATGACACGCTTCTGCAAGTCAGAACATACTCCAGTGTCTTCTTCCATAAAAACCAGCATTTTCCTCCCAGACTTGGGAAAAACGGTATTTTATTTTTATAAATATATATATGGGACTCTGAATTTTACCAACTGTTCTACATTCTCCTGCTTTACCTCCTCCAGTGGCAGGTGTTCAAAAGCTCTTAACTCTAAGTACAGAATTCATCACTGCTTCTGCAGTGTGTGACAGAATCAAGCCAGAGAGATAACCTTGTTAATCTGCTTCCTGCAACTAAGTATACACCAGAAAAATTAAGTAAGCATTTTCCTGCAACTTTCACGCTAGCTGAGGAAGAAGAGGCTAGTTCAGACTGTGGATCATTCAGCTTTTCCTAAGAAAGTGACCTGATAGCAGAACACAAATGGGAAACCCCTTGTTGCTTGTATAAGTGCATGCAGATCAAACAAAATAACTTTTGTCTCTTAGTACTAACTTAAAACTGTTCCTCAGNTTTTAAAAAAAAAAAAAAAAAAACACATCACCCTAAAAACTCAGATACTATTTTCAAAATACAGATGTTGAACCACAGGGCTAATCAAAGCATCATGTGACCATTCCTGTCCTACTCTTTACAGCTCCCAGGAAAACTTAACAGCTTACACTGAAAATTACTTGGACTGACTAATTTATTCACCTCCTTCCTGGCTCTCAGTTACACCATGTTTCTCTGAATTCTAAACACTCTATGCTGCTTGTATGACGTAGTTAAAATAACTCTGCCTCAAAGCCTTTAACTGGATCCTGCTTGCCATCACCAACCTGTCAAAGGTACGGCCAAAGGAAGATGACTTGTTAATATGAAGGTCACGGGTGAGATGCCACAGCACTGCAAACTTCGCATGAGCTTCCATTCTTACTTTCTGTGGACCAAATTATAAGTTAGATCTATCAAAATTTAACTGCCTCTGATAAGAACTAGAAACAAAAGGCATACAGCAGCCTAAAAGATATCAAGAAATTATTTTTAACAACTTTGTTAACAAATCCTGTTTTTTAACAGTAAAAACAGTAACAGACAACAGATCTTTGTCAACAGTTACAGCAATATTGAAGACCTTGATCTTGGCTGCCTTAGATTCCAGGTGTTTGGAACATTTTCAAGTCATCCCAAATGCGTTAACTTGAACGCTCATTCTCATGAGCTGCATGCCTCTGTGTTAAGTGAGTTTATCTATACCACAGCATTAGAAGAGACCAGAAAGAGAGAGCAGAAAGAAACACATAAGCTTTTTAATACAAAAACTCAAGGATGCAAAGGCAGAGAAAAGTGGCAGACAAAAGAAATACTTACAGACAGTTAACCAGCTGGTAGTGTCTGGCATCATGAGATAAAGTCAGTAACCAAGGAAACAAGGGATGAAAATAGGTTGGCTAGAGAGACATCAGAATTCCCTAGCTAGATATGATACAGACAGAGGTCATCAATAGATACCCATTTTCTCTCTGGAACTTATAGCTTTGTTTTGACAAAGAAGACATGGTTACTGCAGCAGATGACTTCTGATGACTGCTAATAACATGGAGAATATTTAATGATGAAGATGGTATTACACTAAAAATTTGTATGCTAAAAATATGCATCTCTTCACTGTGGCTGATCAAGGGAAAGACTGAACAGAACTGTCAACAATGGTGAATGCCACACTATGACATGAATTCACGGGTATATGTTAAACACAGCTTACCCAAGAGATCAGGAAGCTACTAAGCACTTGCAGGATTGAACAAAGTATGAAAATCAGGATGGTTATATGAAAAAAAGCATCAAGCAAAACTACTCTCACAAACAATTAGGGCTTTAGGTTACCAAATGATAAAGAGGCAAGATGCTGATGGAGATTTTCACTTGTTTCATTTTAAAATGCATGCATACAAGGAATGAACAACAAATCTTATCAAATGAGACCAAACCACAAACATCTGCTAATTGTACTGTGATAATCTGGCACACTTGGACTTAATTTACAACCTACAGTTTAGGAAGCTTTGCAACAGCTAACACAACCGATACCTGCCATGATAACAGAAATTTTAAGTAAAAGCTATAACAAATAAAAATCACGAAATGGATACAAGTTACTTGCTTTTCTTTCCAAATTGCTGCTGTTTTTTTTTAGTACACGTGTATCCAAATTGATGCTGTTTTGTTTTAGTACACATGTATCTACACACATGCTTCTCAGGAAAAAAAAAAACCTGCTGCAAAATCTATACAGTTGCACAAAACTATTCACTGACATCTGCTGAACACAGAGTGAAAGTTCCAGGTCTCAAACACATACAGATGTCTCCATGCAATCCTTGCAGTCCGTGCTGGTAAGATGCAAGAAGTTACTGTCTTCACAGTCACAGCAGTTCACAGACCACTACAACATGTTAAACTACGGGTCACCGCAGTCCTACCAGCACGCCAAACTGCGAATCGCAGCGATTGACAAACTGGCTCACAATCGCTGTTGTTGGTCTGGTTACCGTCTGGCAGAAAGGTAAAAAGGCAGCTGCTTCTAAACGGCACAGCCACGAACTGTCTGAGCATAGAAGCAAGTAATTCCCTATCATTCACCATGTTGAGGCTGTGAAGACAGATTTAGAAATTTGAAGCACTAGAAAGGCCTCAACTCAAACGACAAATTGATAGCCTCCATGTGAAACAAGTTTCCAGGGAAAAGAGAACCCGCTGTGACAAATGAAACGCTTGGCTACCTTTTACCTTGGTTAACACTTGCTTTACACAGTGGGCAGCAGAACATAACTTCTGATAAGGGCCAGGATCTACCTAAAGTCTGTGTTGCTTAATGTTGAAAAGCCCCATTTGTCTAGCACGCAGCTACAGGTTTTCCAGACTTTGAAGAAATGGTCAGCAACAGGAGCATATTCCAGCTTCAACAGATTTTGAAAACAGTACTTCGCTTGCACTAGGTAAACTGACGGCAAAACAGAAGTTATCGACATGGCAGCCAAGATGATTTCCAACAGACAGCCAACAGCCAGCCACAGATGCAGAGGAACCTAGCAGTTACTGTTACAGCAGTTTGTTAGTTGCCCTCTAAGACTGGCAAATATGAACACTCAATTCAAATCTTTTAATGACAAATAACTACAGATGAGAGGGGCCACAGGAAATCAAAGACTAATTGTACAGTAGACTCTTCACTTCCTTTATTTAGTTACTGCAATTCCTCCACTTCCCAACAGGGGAAAAGAATCTCACAGAAATGCTTTAGCTGGAAATAATTAACCAAGAGAAGTGTCAGAAGATGGAGCTCAAATATATAGCACAGCTCTTGGCATCTGCAAGCAAAATACATTTACAAGCTACTCTTTTGTCTGATATTTATACTTATTACAAAAAAGAACCAGAACCAGACAGTGTATAAATGGTCAAAAAGACAAGAAAAGAAATTCAATGCTGCCAAAAAAGCGAGAGGATATATGGCAGAAGTGGTAAAGGCAGAAACAGGAAAGTAATAACATCAAACATAGCAGACTCATAAGGATGCTTCTCACAGAAAGGGAAAGGAATTGAAAAACAAACCTCACTCTGTACACAGAAGACAAAGAGAAGGCAGTTCCAGAGGGCACCGCAACCCAGAGAGAGGGAACCACACAGCACTGCCTTAAGAGAGGAGAAATCCCAGCTCCACTACCAAGTACAGCGACAGAGGCATAGCAGGGTCTAAAGCTTAGTTTTTCCTTCAAGTTTTGTGGAGGAAACGGAGCAGAAAGGCACAGACGCTATGTTAGGACAAATTACTAGAACAAGAGGCAAGAATCAGATGAAATAGGAGAGACCGCACCAAGGGTGAACTACGGTTGGTATGGACACAGCAAAATTAAGCGTGCTTAAATTTAAAGAAGCTGTACAGGGTTAGAAGGGTGGTCAGGAGAACCACCATTAAAAACATTTTTTTTTTTTTAGGATATCATGAAAACAGGCATAAACTCCAGAGATAAGGTTGAGATTCCTTATGAGTGGGAATATAGGAAAGATGGTGGCCGTGACAGTGTCCTGCATGCAAGTAAGAGATGAAAATACTTCTAGCATTTGAAACAATCCTGCCAATATAACGCTGCCTCTTTCAAATGCTGCAGTCGTTTATGCTTTTACCAAATACATTTCTCTAGTATTAAACATATGCCTAAGTCATCTTTCAATAACCACATAACAACTTACTTTGTCTCTATGAGTCAGCTGCTGACTGATAACATCTTCACAAATGCTAGAGGATGGAACGAGGTTGTGCAGCTGGTAGAAGAGCTCCACACTCTTCTGATGATGCTGAGGAGTTCCATCGCCCAGCTGGTCCCAAAGAGTTAAAGCTATATGCTTTGGACATGGAAACAGAAGTTGCAAGAGAGACAAGTGAATGGGAATCACTCCTTGTTTCGTTCTAAACTACGCTGAGCTCTACGCAGCGATGGCAGACGTTACCTCCGCCGACAGCGTACGACAGACAGGCCATCTGTGAAGCTGGTCTGTTCTGACTGTATGACAAAGATCTAAAGAAAAGTGAGATGCTGCACTGTACCTTGAAGAAATCCGTCTTTTCAGCCATGTATCTCAGATTGCCTTGAGTAAGAGGAGGTCTGATGACCACAGCCACCCTTCCCTGGTTAGGGCTAAGCGGCTGAGCAGTTTCCACACTGTTCAGATTTTCTCCAGTGACAAGCGCAACAGATTGAGTCAATCCAACCAAGTCCATCACCAGGGAAATAGTTACACCTTGGACACTGAAATCGCTTGCTTGCTTGCAAGCATTCATTAAAGTCTGAAGCCACAGTGGAGGCTGTACTTGTTCACAGTCTAAAACAAAAATCAGAGAGATTTTCATTTAGCAATTTTAAATGCTATGAATTTTTCCTCCCATATTTCACAGACACAGGAACATTTGTCCTTTACCTTTCATATTTCAACCTCATCACTGTATGTGTTTAGGAAATGCGGACGGGAGAGAAATACTTCCTGATGCATCCATCTTAAAAATTAGCTAATCAAGAATGCAATACTAACTCTTCAAGCATTTGGTTAATAAAAATAAAAAAAAAAAGTTTGGACAAGGAAGCGAAAAATACATTGCATGCACTTGCACCCACACCATTTCATGTTTCAGACAAAACTGGACTTGCAGTAGATCACACCTCTTCATTCACTTTCCTCCTTCAGGAAATTCTTAACAAGCAAATCAAGTCTTAACACTGCAGTTTGTAGCCTGGAGTAATTCCCACACACACAGGACTTTGTTTATATCTACAGTTTACATACACACACACAAAGTCTTTTCTGATAGAAAAATATACAGAATTTGCCGGAAACATGTAAAACTTACGTAAAAGCATCTGCAAAACTCGATGCTTTCTGTGTCATAAACACGACCCTATTAGATCATATGCTGCTTTCGCTGTAGGCTGTTGTTTTCCCCCTCAAACTGTCCCCTCACTTAATACCATACACCGCCCTAATAATCTAAGGGTCTCTCTCTGGATCAGCTTCTTTACACACAGTTGAGTCAACTCAGGTGAACAATACACCCTTCTATCTCAGAGCTACCAAACTGGTTTTTCTTTAAATGTCAGAAGGACCTCACTGATTGCATTCCTAAAACAGGCAAATACTTCTGCAGTTAGACACACATGAAGACATGTTATATAACAGGTGCAGATACAGCCTCTATATAGAACTAACAGATGTGATTTCTAATTTACATACATAATAATTCTGCAAAATAATGTGGAGCCTAAATACACCTGATAACGACACACAATGCTCTACTGTTTAAGATATAAACATCCGTTTGAGATTGAAGAAATCAAAAAGGGAACTGAGTCAGTAACAGCCTACACTTCTGTGAGAAAATAAGCATACAGAAAAATCTAAGCACAGTTATATCCTCTCAGTACCAGATTAATCTGGCTCCTTACACAAACAGACCGACGACTTTCACTATCAACTAAAGGCAACTGAGTCATCACCATCAACACAACCCATCAACATGTTCAAACTTAGGAATCCTTCAGTACCAGCCCCCTCTGCAGCAGAAGAACACAGCAACAGACAAAGAAAAGCCTGGCGTGCAAATCCCGGGAACTACCTTCCCCCACCTTCCCCCCCACTCGCAGCAGCGGTGGGAAGCAGGGCTCCCTGAGCAGCCATGCTGTCTGTTCCCACCACTATTCCTGTCTGCCCTTCCATGCTGTACAACAAAACCAAACCCTTGAGGCTGACTTCAACCACCCGCAGTTCAACCTCACACCAAACTGTTTAACAGGCTCCAAACAGGAAAGCTCAGATGGCAGATGAGCAGTGCAAATTTAAGGCATTTAGCAAAGCAAAAGGGATTCCTAGAATCACAGCCTTTGTGCTCACAAGACACCAGTTATTGCTGAAGCTCTACAGACTGCCCACTTTGGGGTTCAGAACACAGCAATGGTCAGAAGTGTTGTATACACAGAAAAGCAATAAGCAGATAGCTGGCATTTTAAAATTCTCAGTTCATCTGACACAGCACTCATTTGTAGGCTGCTAGCGTTTGAACAAATAAGTTCTGTATCTCAGGGTCATGCTATAGAACCTATCCTGCGCTCGATCTTTTACAGAAGGCAGCATTCCCTTCAGCATTGCGAGGTACGATCTGCTCCTGGCTACGTAACGAGGACCCACAGTGTGTCTTACAGCTCACAGGAACAGAAGAAGCAGTCTGTTAAATCAATGTGCCTGTTTCACCAAGCAAAACAAAAATCAGCCAACCAAAAAAACCTACTACACTCCAAGAAATGCCAACTGTTCCCAACTGCTTTGCCTTTAATAGATTTTAAGTTATTGATAAGAACTCAAAGCTGCCAAGAAGTCTGCAAGAAAAAATAAAATCACGTAAGACTGACAGAAGTCAAAACTCTTGTGATTATAATTTTATGCACCTTTCAGGTGTATGTCATCTTAATGCAGCAACCCTCAAGCTACAGACCAGAAGCAGAACCAGAACTAGAACTGTAAATGGAAGAATTTCCAAACCGCCAAAAGGATTATCCAGCATTCTACAGTAATCCAGAACTGCCAGCAGCTCAATCACGTTTCTTTATCAGTAGAGACGCTGACCTGTGGACACATTCACAAAACCAACCAATTCTACTTTGGTTTGCATTTGCACATAATGCCATTGTGGCTAGAAGAACTCTTTGCAAAACTGTTCATTATGAAAGGATTACTTTAACCTTTGAAGTAAAACCAATGAATTTCTGATCTGGTTTTTGTTGGTCAGTATCTTATGATCTCCGTGTACTCCACAAAGGAATCAATATGCACATCAGTCCTAAATTAATAAAATGGAGCTAACAACATACTTGATGTCAGCTGTTACTATTAAAAATATGGCTGTGTTATTATCAAAGCATTCCTGGATCCAGGCAGTAAAGAGGAACATGTGAAAGTCTAGATTCTACTCTCAAACCTGAGTTTGTATAATTTCTATTTGCCACCCCAATATTAATTAGTGGCAAATCCCATGAACACTATTACTTTAAAAATGGTTTGCAAGCAAGTATTTTAAAAATTAAGAACAAAGAGTCCAGCTTACCAACTTCAGGCTTCCCAGGATGTAATTCTGAAGTACGGTTTCCCTCAGCGATGTAAACAGGAAAGCTTGAACATTCAAGATACAGCTGACAAGCAGCAATAAAGGCAGGGAGGTATTCTTTGGGTGTTTTTTTCTTGTTTATTTTCTTCACCTTAGCATCTCCTTGTGATTCTCTATCCCATTTTGTGGTCTGCCCTTGCTCTCTAGCGGGGTCTACCAAAAGGTCTGTCCCTAAGGGCTGAGACAAGCAGTTACCCTGAATGATATACAGGTTGATAAATCTGGTTAAAAACTGCTGGACATACTCCAAACAGCACTGCATTGCAGTCTTCTGTATGGTTTTCCCACTTCGAGTGGCTGTCCCTTGTGCTGCTATGGAAGGAGGCTGCACCACGGTCTCCTCAGACCCCACGGTCGATGCTGTCTCAGTCTCTGAGGACGTGCTGCCCACAATGGGAATGCCAGGGGCAGCGTGCCCTTCACTCAGCACCCTGTCGATGTCATCAGCTGTATCTGCCTGGTACTGCACAAACTCCGTGAACCCACTTTCTGATGATCGACTGCTTGGAGGATTTTCACCATCTTCAAACACATCATTAGGATTCTCAAGCGACACTGATGGCACCTGATTGAGACAGAAGTTTAATGACTGCTTACAACAGGTTGTTTATTAGTAAGGAAGTACTTATCTACTTCTCCACTTGAAAGCCACAATTGTATCCCCTACTTTTAAATCTATTCATATGAACAGATTTTTTGCCAAACATTTGAAGGTTTTCTTCTGTGAGCTCCTTCAGCAAGCTTCACAGATCAAATGATAAAAACAATTTACAAAAGCACTGTTTATTAAGCAAAATACTTTAACAAAATAGACATTATTATAATATGAAGAAAACATTAACAGCAATAATAGTTACAGAAATCTAAAATGCATATGTAATTATTAATGTATAATGCATCACAAACCAAAGTATTCACACATCAAAGGAACACCCACAGTTCTAGCAGGAAGCAGAATACTGAACAATGTAGCCTATGGTCATTTTAGCTAGTAAGATTCTTGTTGTACTTTAGAATTTAGCATGTTCTTCTACAAAAGGGAAAGATACCTGTTGTTATGACAACAGCAGTTTTCTGATCAGTAAAAAAATGACTGCAGGCAAAGGAGGTAAAAGGAGCTATCAGGAAAGAAGAATAGCAAGGCTTAACAGTAGAAATGTATACATTTCTCTGATAACACTTTTGAAGCTCCCACTGCACAAGCAAATAATTACATTAGGCATTACATCATTAAAATCTAAAAGCTCCCTATATATACACACTATTGATACAAGAACCACAACTATTAAATTCCATATCATCAGGAAGGCAGAATCAGTCCGTCTTGGGACCGGGGCTCTTCAGCATCTTTATCAACGACTTAGACTGTGGGATCGAGTGCACCCTCAGCAAGTTTGCTGATGACACCAAGCTGAGTGGTGCAGCTGATACCCCTGAAGGAAGGGATGCCATCCAGAGGGACCTGGACAGGCTGGAAAAGTGGGCCCACGAGAACCTCATGAGGTTCAACAAGGCCAAGTGCAAGGTGTTGCACTTGGGTCGGGGCAATCCCAGGTGTGTGTACACACTGGGAGAAGAACTCCTTGAGAGCAGCCCTGCGGAGAAGGACTTGGGCGTTGTGATTGACGAAAAGCTGGCCATGAGCCGGCAGCACGCTCTTGCAGCCAGCAAGGCCAATGGCATCCTGGGCTGCATCAAGAGAGGGGTGGCCAACAGGGAGAGGGAGGTGATCGTCCCCCTCTACTCTGCCCTTGTGAGGCCTCACCTGGAGTACTGTGTCCAGGCCTGGGGCCCCCAGTACAGAGGGGACGTGGAGTTGTTGGAGCGGNTGGGACTGTTCAGCTTGGAAAAGAGAAGGCTCTGGGGAGACCTCATTGCGGCCTTCCAATACTTGAAAGGAGCTTACAGGCAGGAGGGGGACCGACTTTTTGCACAGGTGGATAATGGTAGGACAAGGGGGAATGGGCTAAAACTGAAAGAGGGGAGGTTTAGGTTGGACATCAGGAAGAAATTCTTCCCTGAGAGAGTGGTGAGGCGCTGGCACAGGCTGCCCAGAGAAGCTGTGGCTGCCCCCTCCCTGGCTGTGTTCAAGGCCAGGCTGGATGGGTTCCTGGGCAGTTGGATCCAGTGAGCTAGTGGCTGGCAGCCCTGTCCACGGCAGGGGGATTGGAACTAGATGATCTCTGAGGTCCCTTCCAACCCAAGCCATTCTATGATCAGTGTCATACGACATTACAACTATAGATTGTCAAAATATCAAAAAAAAAAAAACCCACCAAGAAAAGAGGTGAGCTGTGGAGCTGTAAATGAAGAATAAAACCTTTCAACAACCCATTAAACATCGTTCACGCTTCCACATTTATACCAATAAAGGCAGCTCAAATTTATTCACTTTGTATTAGAAATTGCCTATTCAGTTTGAACGGAATCTTCATTCTTAGATGAATGTATGGTGTAACTTTAACTAACCAACCTCTTTCCATTTACATACCAACCTTGAGAGCTGGAAGTTTGGGATCTCCCTCAAATAAAGGTTATAATAAAAGAAGAGCTGTCATCTAAAAACTGTTAACCATTTTCAAATAGAAAGAGCAAAAATCATCTCCAAGAAACAAGAAGAACTGCTCCAGCTACAACAGTTCTTCACAATGCATTCTCTGTCTCAGTTCTGCACCAGTTTCTGCACCGGTGCAGAACACATACACAGCTGATGAATGACTTCTACTCAGACCCCACGGTAGCTTCTGTGCTGCCCTAACCTCCTTCAGCCTCACTGGGAACTGCTAACAGTCTCCGAGTGCCAAGTATGAGGTGAACAGAGACACACTTTGAATACAAATGCGTGGATCAGTGGGAGTAAATGCAGGTAAAGAACATGCCTACGTAGTTCTCACTGAGTTGTTTTAACAGTGACAGCAGATGTTGGCTCAGATCTAGCAGAAGTCTTGCTGCCTGACATCACAATCAGGGAAGTCTTGAATACAGAATTTGAGCATAATTTAACATTCTGTTTTTCATAAGTAAAAACAACACAGGAGTCATTACGCACAGCACATTAGACCTTGCTTTACCAGGGATGGAATAAGAATCAGAAAGAAAATTTGTCTGAGATTGCTTTACTGTCTACTGTGTGAATACGCATTAAAAAGCTTAGAGGACATAATAGGTGACACTATCTTTTTACTTATAGTGTACAAGAGACTAGAAACAAGGAAATAAATTTCACTGTCTCATAGCAACAGCCATGGTCACACACCATTCAGTTGTAACTGAAGGCATGTGAAGATTCAAGGGCAACATCACAATCAGAAAGAAAGCCACTGCAAGCTGGCTGTCAGTTGGCTAGAAAGGGTAAGGACAGGATCCTGCATAAAGGATGCAGGAGTCCTAACAGACAAGCTGAACGCGAGCCAGCAGAAGGTCCCTTTAGTGAAGAACACCAGCCACATACTGGGCTGTATTGGCAGAAGTGTAGCCAGCAAGTCAAGGGAAGAGCCTACTCCTTCCTGTACAGCAGTTCTAAGGCTGCATCTGGAATACTGTGCCCAAGTTTGTGCTAGCTAGTACAGACAGCGATGCTGTGTACACCACAGGAGCACCTTGTAGCTGAGAGAGCACAGGATGGCTGAGAGAGTTGGATTTGCTCAGTCTTAAAAAAATAAAAAAGGGAAGGGTTGGAGAAGGGGAGAAGGCATCTTTATTGCTGCCTGGGACTTCTGTTAGTTGAAAAGACAGAGGCATGCTCAGAAATCCACTGTGAAAGAACAAGAGGCAATGAACACAAGCTGCAACAACAGGCAGTCCTGATAAATACATGGAAATCTGTCCCCTCATCGTCAATCACAGTGCAAATGAGCAGGCTGCACAGAGAAGTTATGGAATGCTCATGTTTGGAGATATTCCAAACTGAGCGAGATAGGATCCTGAGCGACCTGACCTAGCGTACAGTGGAATCGAACTTTGAAATCATCCCTGCTGTGAGCAGTGACCTCCAACTGTCACTTCCAACCTCAATCATTGTGTGATGTTCCTCGAGTTTCTTTAGCTGGATCTATCAGAGAGGAAGGATTTCAAGCCAAGCCACTTACTACACTTTACAGTGGTATGGTTGCATAGCTAGACAAAAGGTTAAAAGAGAAACAGCTGCTGGTTGGTTGGTGTCTTCTATTTCCTTATTTAATGATTCTAAGAACTTGAGAGTAAAACAACTGATGGGCATTAATCTGATGCACATAAAGTGAAGGAGAGAAATAACATATGCTAGATACATAACCCAAGCAGAGAACTCTTTTGAGTCCAGTCGTTCTAGAAGATCAGACTTCTGAAGTGCGTTACAACTTCAGACTGGAGTTTTAGTTAATTACTCTAACTTCCTAATTCTGAAGTACACAAATACACATATAACATTAAATTTAGACTCAAAACCCTTAAGAATCAAGACCTTTTACCACAAGGATGTGTAGAATTTTAATTTCATGATTCAAGCTTTATACATATTGCTGTATATTAATACAAACTAGACTAGTCCAACACTGACTTGGAAAGCCCACTTTTCACTAAAGGAAAAGAGACACACACAAAAAGTATCATATTTTCCCCAGATATGACACAGTATGATCTCATACCTTTTTATTTTCCCATTCTTTGATGGAGCTGCTGTGCCCACTAGGAAGCTGCAGTGTACCATCTGCACCCGCAGACAGCAGCGGAGGTTGAACCTTACTGAGGATCTTCGAGCAGAGTCTGAGAGAATCAGTAAGCTCCGACAAGTGCAAAGTCTGAAGATGGCTCGTCAATGCAGAAATCATCCTGAGCAGCAGCTGAGGCAAGTGTTCTGTCTGTATTTCAATGTAAGTCTCCTAAAAAAGAAATAGTTTATCTCATGAGTTGAATGATTCCACCTTAAAATTACTTGTTGTAACAGCTATCATTTGATTAACTGCGCTCTAAACACATGGAAAATAGGAAAACAAAAATTTTTTAATATCTGAGAATAAGAACAATATAGGTACAAAAATTTACAAAATTAACTTTACAGTTGGGTAACCAACAAGTAAAATTCTGAAAAAAAGTTAAATGTGTTTCTTGTGTTGTAACATTGTCTGTAGCGAACATTTTAATAAGGCTAAAGAATTATGCTATTATTTTAATAACTTTAACGCAAAAATTTAAGAACAGAAAGTAATGAAAAATAAAGAAGTAATTAGTAAGTATAAGTAAGCGAAAAACAGTCTGATTGCCATACCTGACACAGCACTCTCATACTTCTAGTAGGCTTTGAAATGAGAAAGGAAAGAATTGAGGAAAGACAGGTATAGAAAGCAAAACAGTTCCAACAGTCATTGCTACATTAAGTGATGCCAACAGAAAAAGATCTCTTATCATGACATTTAAAAGAGCCTTGAAAGACAGTTGCATACCCAAACTAGCAAAGAAAGACTATGCTTGTAACTAATACAGTGCCATTCTGAGAAAAGAAATGAGGACAAATAACAAGAAGAGTTTCACATACAAGTATCATCACAAGTTTGTTCATATCCAAGCAGTCTACCAAAAATCATATACTAAAATCAGAACTTCTTTTAAAGGTGCCCAACAATTCATAACAATATATTTTTGTTTTTTGGCAAGAAAATTTAACAAAGCAGATATAGTATTTCTATACACTATACAGTATCCCAGAATTAGCAATGAATAAAGCAGTTCTTACCAAAGAAACTATATCCAACAAAAAATCCACTAACAAGCAGAAATTTGTCAGGGGTAACTCAGATTGCTCATTACCACCTGCAGTCCCAGTTTGAAGTCTAGCATGTAATGTCCTCCTGCAAAATTCAAACAGAGTTTAAATGACATTTTTTCTCCCCTTACATTGACCACATTTCTGTAAGTTAATGCAAAGCTGTGCACATGAATGGCAATCCTTAACAAAAAAAGGAGATTCCTTATTTGTAAGTAATTCGCTTGACTCCACTGTGGCTTCTTCTGAAAGTACACAACCATCCTTTCACTGTAAAACAGTCTTTATTCATAAAATAAGGAAATATAGGCTAAAGAAAATTGCATTTGCAACTCCACCATGTACAACAATATGTTCTGGTATCCAGTATCCAATTATCTGGTCACCAACAACAGAATTAAAGGAATGGGGATACTGAAACCAGACATTTTTAACAGATCTAAACCGAAGGCATTAAATATTTAAGATAAAGATAACCAAAAATAAAACAAAAGGCCTATGAAGCTTTAAAGCTATGCAAGATGAAAAGAAAACAAGCTCTGCTGAATGCTCACTTCAGCTTGAGATGCATACATTTCTCTACCATCAACAAGATAAGTTTTATTGCTGAGTAAAGTTAGACAAGAACACAAGTCCCCTCTGAAAACATATTGCCATCTGAAGACATGGTAAACAAAGGATACAAACCAAGGAATCTGTTGAATCTGTTTAAAAGCAATCAGACATGACAATATAACGATTACTTAAAACCTCCTGGTTTAAAATCAGTTGCTTACATATTCACTTTACAGTGTACCTTTTTAAAGAGGAATACAAATTCTACAGGAGCTACTCAGATTCCAGAACTACATTTGGTTATTAATAGGGCAACCCAGTATCGATGCTTTACAGTAACACCTAACTATTTGTAAGCAATTTTTCACCTACTGGTTAGCTGGTCATAGAGCGCTTTCTTTAGCGATTCAGTCCAGTACACCAATATTAAGTCACAGAAATGTTAGTTGAAACGGAGCTCACCTAGTTCAACCTCTCGTGCTGAGCAGGACTCCTACCTATGTGAGGAAAATTCAGCCAAAATTTTGTTTAGCAGAGCCAAGGGAGCGCCACTGCTTCCTTGGCTCTGCTGCACTATCCTCCAAGCCAAGCTAGTCCTTAAGTCCACCCTGAATCTCCCTAGCCAACACTTGTTGCCGCCCCTTGTTTTACTATCAGCTGTTACTGGAAGTATGGCTGCACCATATCTGTACATACCATTTAGACCCTTCAAGAAGTCATAGGCTCCCTTTCCAGCCCCCTCTTTACCAGACTAAAACAACCTATCCCTTGCCACAACTACTCCTGCTCTCAAGTGGTCCCTTGGACATTCAGCTTTCCCCTAATTACATTCCCTCCTGTAGCCCTTCTTGCCATGTACAGGACTCCTGCAATTTTTCTTCTGTAAAAGAGCAAGGCAAGAGACAACACGTTCCACAAGTTGTTCCTGGTGAAGCTGACTGCTTTGCTAGGTACTCAGTTGGTAATTGTGTACCAGACAAAGAATAAAACAAACTAGCTTTGAGTCTAAAATTCTGAAGTCTAAAGGACTCTAAAGTCCTCCTTTCACCAGGACCACTGATTTCTGCCTCTTGATTTTACTCAGAAACTGAGTCTGTGACAACTCACATTACTATGGCCACTACCTACACCTGATTGAAACTGGCCAAGAGAAAAAATGTTAAAGGAATGGGGAACTAAAAGAATCATAACATCACAGAACCATCTCAGTTGGAAAAGATCTTCAAGACCATCAAGTGCAACCATCAGCCTCACCTACCAAGTCCCACCACTAAACCATGTCCCTTAGTGCAGTATCTCTCAGATATCTCCAATGATAGGGATTCCACAACCTCCCTGGGCAGCTCGTTTTAATGCTTGACCATCCTCTCCATGAATAGATTCTTCCTCACATACAATGCAAACCTCCCCTGGCACAACCAGAGACCAGTTCCTCAAGTCCTATCATTTGTCAGCTGAGAGAAGAGACCAACACCCTCCTCACTCCAACTTCTTTTCAGGTAGTTGTAGAGAGCTGTAGAGGTCTCCCCTCAGCCTCCTCTTCTCCAGATTAAATTCCAGTTCCCTCATCTGCTCCTAATAACTCTTGATTTCTAGTCCTTTCACCAGCTTGGCTGGTCTTCTTCACACACGCTCGAGCAACTCTATATCCTTTTGGTAGCGAGGGGCCCAAAACCAAACACAGCACTCGAGCTGCAGCCTCACCAGTGCCACGTACAGAGGGACAATCACTTCCCTAGTCCTGCTGGCCACACAATTTCTGATGCAGGCCAGGATGCCCTTGGCATCCTTCTGGGCACACAGCTGGCTCATGTTCACTCAGCTGCCAGTCAGTGCCTTCAGGGTCTTTTCTGCCAGGCAACTTTCCAGCCACTTTTCCCCCAGCCCATGCTGCTGCATAGAGTTGTTGTGAGCCAAGTGCAGGACTCAGCAATGAGCCCTGGTGAATGTTCTGTGATTGGACTCAGTCCATCCACCCAGCCTACTCAGACCTCTCTGCAGAGCCTTCCTATGCTTAGGGCAGATGTACAGTCCTGCCTAACTTGGTACCCTCTGCAAACTTACTGAAGATGCTCTCAATTCAATCATCCAGATCAGATAAAAAATGTTCAACAAAGCTGGCCTCAATACTGGGCCCTAGGGAACACCACTGGTGACCAGCTGCAACTGTACTCTAATATAACTAGGGCCTTTATGCTCTTTAATACCTCCATCAATGAAGAGGAGGGCCACAAAAACAATCCAAGGGATGGAACACCTCCCCTGTGAGGACAGGCTGAGAGAGCTGGGACTGTTCAGTCTGGAGAAGAGAAGGCTCCAGGGAGACCTGATAGCAGCCTTCCAGTATCTAAAGGGGGGCTGTAAGAAAGAAGGCGACTGACTCTGCAGCAGGGCCTGTTGTGATATGGTTTCAAACAGTGTGTAGATATTTAGACNAAAACAATCCAAGGGATGGAACACCTCCCCTGTGAGGACAGGCTGAGAGAGCTGGGACTGTTCAGTCTGGAGAAGAGAAGGGCACTGGAACAAGTTGCCCAGAGAGGTGGCGGATGCCCCCATCCCTGGAGACCCTCAAGGTCAGGCTGGACAGGGCTCTGAGAAACCTGATCGAGCTGTAGGTGTCCCTGTTCACTGCAGGACAGTTGGACTGGATGACTTTTAGTCCCTTCCAACTCAGGGAATGTTTCCATGTCTCTTTGAGCCTCGCCACTGAGCCAGTTCTCCACCTAGCAAACTGTGCACCTGCCCAAGCCATGAGCAGCCAGCTTCTCCAAAATACTGTGAAAAGCAGTATCAAATGCTTTACTAAAATCCAGGTAAGCAACATCCACAGCCTTTCCCTCATCTATTAAGTGGGTCACCCTGTCATAGAAAGAAATTAGGCTAGTCAGACTTGAAGTCTAGATGATCACATTTGGTTAACTTCTATGAAGAAAAAAAAACAACCCTATAAAATGAAAGACAAGTTCAATTTAATGTATACAGAGAACAAGTATTATAACCTACCTGCAACACTCTTCAAACCAACGAGCAATGTAATCCCACATATAATAAGGCTCAAAGGAATTAAACAGAAGATTGGCAGTTTTAATCAGTTCTGCTGTTTTCTTGTTTTCTCTCAGTTTGCTGAAAGAAAATAAAAAGAACACTTTATTTCTATACTTAATTTGAGTTACTTAACTACACATCACTGAGTTTACCCACCAACAGCTGACACTGACAAATCACCTTCCCCTCCAACCCTACTACAGTTGCTCTAGGGCTCGCTGTACCCACAGGCTCCACACACCAATGCTTCTGCATGGTTACTGGGTTTCCTGTCTGTTTTCTCACCATCATTCCTATAGTTGTTCCCTCCTCATTTTGAGCTTCACTCCACTGCATTTTAAGATCTTCAGCTCAAGTCTTAAACTGCTTTTTTATACTCCCCTCTATCTTCAATTTTATTCTACAGGAAAGCCCATCAAAATACTGAATTTCAGCTGTACCAAGCAAGTATTTTTGTCATGGGCAAAAAAACTAAATTGCATTCTAAATTTTTTTTTTTTTTTTTTTTAAATACAGCTATAAGCCCTGCAGATCTTTCAATAGAACACAGAACATGCAATTACTATCAATGGAACCTGTACCAGGAAGAAAACAGGGTCAGACCCGCAAGCTTTGCGGTCATGGCCTAGATACAGCTTGCTTCCAGACACAGAAAGATTTTTTTTTTAAATTCCAAATACGTTCTACACATTGCCCACCTGCTTAGCTGTGTGTGATCTTTGTTGAAAGAAGGCTCTGCCTGAAGCTCCAGTTCTGCTTTGCACTGTGTATATAACGTCCGAAATACTTCAATCAATACATCCTCTAGGATGGCAGGGCCTAGAAACAAATACCAGAAACAACATCTTGTGAGTTACAGCACCAGGTCAGCCCACAGCTGAAACTGAACTAATCATTAGCTAGCTTCCGTCACTGGAGCCATAAAATTCCATCTGTTTTATTTCATTACATGGATTTCAGAAGGCTTTTTCTTGCATTCAAGAAATATACAGGCAATTACAATAGCTTGGATTATACTAAAGCACAAGGGGGATTCTTTGCCCACATGAGTACAATGATGGCTCAATACAAACACACCTAGTTCAAAAGCAATAGTCCATGTTCAAGCAAACAGACCCCCTGAGATACTATCAGCTTCATGTAAACGTGACTACATAGATTCCTAATCAAAGGTAGCTTTTAAACAACTGTTCCAGAATACTTGCCCAGAAACTAGCTCATGCTGTTAGCATACAGAAAATACTACAAGATAAAACATTTTGAACATCTTCCCTTTAAATTGGGGCAGGTTTTCTTTAATTCCAGATAGAAACTACAGGATATTTTTTGAAATAGTGCCTCCTTCAAATTTGAGCAAAATTCTGAGTTTTAAGAATTAATAAAACAAAGACAAAAAGAAACTTTGAGATTAGTTGACAAAGTGATCCTGCTTGAAATATTTGCTTTCTGGTGCTCTCTCCTGGCCTCACTGAATTGCTCTCAGTGAGAGTATGGCCACTGAGTCAAGTCAAAATCTTACGAGCTCCTTCTGTCTCAGTTTGCTGAAAGAATTCTCACAGCTTTGCTTACCTTATGAAAACCACACGTGCACATTGCCTCTGAAAATATAAATTGACCCCAGAAATCACAGATTACCAAGAATACATCCAATTCTTGTCAGATATTCTGTTCCTTGTAGTCTGTCTTAACCATTTCCTTCTCAAGTTGTACCCTAACAATTGATGTGTTTCTATACTTTTATTACTCTGCTCCCAAATCTTCAGGCAGACATAGAAAATTCTGGTAGTTGTCAGTCACCTCTAAAACTGTTATTAAAAAGAAAAAAGGCTTAATTTTGTCAATATCTTTGTCTTATCTGCTTTCGTCTCCGTTCTGTGCACTCACCTGGTGAAAATGGCATCTTAATACTTTAAACAGTGGAAAGGAAAATGAAAAAAATATAAATCAAGTAATACTTGCTTCCTTATGGATAATTATTCTGAAATAAAGTAAGCATTTTGATGCTAATATCTCTGATGTCTATGTGTATATTAGCAGAATGAGCAGATTATTCCCAAAAGCAACACCTGAGATTTAAAACAGTAAACGTCACTATTCAACAACATAAATGAGGGAGATCCTATTAGCTTTTTCTTTCAACACACAGTTATTTGCGTTGGTGACTAACTTCCTACTTCCTATGGCGAAAGCAGAAGAAACGGCGTTCAAATGAAGGTAAATCTAAAGACTACATTAAATTAGTAGCTAGGAATGCAGCTCACCTGTCAATACTAGCACTGTCATTAAGAATACAGATAAGACCAATAAAAGAAAAAATCCATTAGGTAAAGCCATGCAAAACAAAATAAAGGCTAGAAGTAGTAAAGTGAAAGTTACCTAGTTCAGGCTTATCCAGCAAACTGATAAGAATTCGAAAAGGCTTTAAGTCTTGCATCAATGTGCTTTCTTCTCCATGTCCATTAACTTGTAATATTCCAATCATTGCCTACAAAGAGTAGCAGCATAACAGGAAAAAAAAAACACAGAAAACAGTTTTTGAAACAAATAATAAGGGTTGCACATAAAGGGAAAATTCTCAGCAGCGTAAACCATCATCTCACTGCAGCTCATTCTCTCCATGTTTAAGGATCCTCTCAGCTTTGCATATGAGATCAAATTCTCATCCACAGAAATATTAACAGATAAATATTGAAGTCAAAAGCAAATACAGAATGCCCAGTAAGATATTGTAAATAGATACCAACTCAAAGTTCCTTGAAAATCAAAAAGACAAGAAAAATAATGAAGAAATTGAGAATATAAGGCATGTATAATTTAAGGACTGAATCAAAAATAATCTGTCAACCTAGCACATACATATCTATGAGGCACGTCGCTTTCTTGACCGAGTTGAAGAGCTAGTAATGACAACTTCAAAGCAGGTGGGAACACTGGGTTTCTATACCAAAGCAGTTCAGGGCACAAGCCACAGAATTAAGAACAGCTCATCTAAACTGCTACAGATTCAGTTTAGTTTTCCCTGTTGCTGACACTGCTCTGAGCTGAAGTTAGCTCATTTCCTTTATAGCTTCTAAAGCAGAGAAAGGAGACAGAGGGAATGAGGCAGGAAAACAGATTCAACTTTGATATCTGCTATAAATCAGGTGACGTCAGCCCGTATCCTGAAACAAAAGACATCTGCACTTCAGTGTGCCTTCAGAAGGTCAAAATTCTCTGTACACTGTCTCAATGAATAAGATGGGAGGACTAAAAGAACACACACTGCTAGAGAAGAAGGTAGAAAGGAACAGCTTCTGAAAGACACTAAACGGTTTTAGAAGGCATATGTAATTCACATTATGGAGACCAAACAATTGCTTTTAATGCCTTGAAAATATTTTCAAGCAAAGAACAGGTGAACCATCCTCATTGTCAGAAGTGCCACTCTCCACTCTAGTGTAGCAGTGGTGCTTGCTTAAAAAAAGAATCAATCAAATGGACTACAGCAGCTCTACAATGCTGTTAGTCTTTTCAGACCGAAAAGCTTTGACACTAAGACACACAGATAGGCAGATTTTAAAGGACAATCAGAACTTCCTAACAATTGCCAAAAAGATGCTAAAAGCTCTCTAAGTTTTGTGTAGAAGGTATGTGTGAAACTGCATCTTGTACAAGCCCCTCCTCAAAGTTTACATTGTTTCTGAATTATCTGCTGGGAGATACAGAAGGGTGACAAGAGAAGGGTGAGAGGGGGACAGCGAGGTTCTTGCTGGGCTGGAATTCAGGTCTCTCCCTCATCAGTCAAACAGCAGATCTCACTAACTTCAGATAAAACTGAAGGCACCGGCTCTCTGCTGGGTATCAGCTTTAGGTTGTGATGAGCTAAACATTCTGCTGTCAGCTAGAGTGGGAACCCCCATTCTAATTCCCACACACAGTACTGCAATTCTGACTGAATATCAGAAAAATCCTGACCTAGTCAATTTGCCTTAACAAGAAAACATCTTCCTGTTTTTAAGATCAGACACAGCATCTTGAAAGACTTCTGTATCCTTTTAATTACTATGAGAGAAGGAACACAGTTCTCAAGACAAGATAATCTCGGCACACTTAGCAAGGTTTTAAGGGTCAAACAGCACAACAGTCAACTTGCTCGACTGTTCCTAGCTATCAATGCACAGCTGATAAGACCTTCCCCTTGCCTGGAGGGGAGGGAGATCCTTCGTACCCAGGCTTCTGAGTAATGACTGCCTAATCAAAGTTTTCTGATTTCCAAAGCAGACGGATTTTCTGTATCTACATTAGCAGAAAATAACTCTCCAGTTATTTCTTGTCTTGTGGTAGAACAGGCCTCAGTGTGCTGAGCCTACAGTCAAAACACCTTAGATGTATGCTACATCCAACGATGAACAGGGTGCACAGAAATCTAGTGTTTGTCCCAATCATCCCACCATTCCAAAGGAACACATTACCTCTTATCTTTACTTTCACTGAGGTGGTTTCAGAAGAGTAGGGCATAATGTCACAAGACAGAAATGGCACTGTCACATTGAAATGCCAAGTTAAAGACAAAGACAGCAGCTTTTGCCTGCATCTACTGATGAAGATAAATGCCACAACAAAACACCGTATGGTTACCTGGACCAACATCTCCTTAGAGAAGGTGTTGAAATAGTAAGTGGCATGCTCCTCAGGATTGCTGTGCCTTGTACTTCTGGGTCCTATAAGGGCACCATTGTTATCAAAACCTTCAAGCAAACAAAAACAAGTCAAATAAATATTTGTCTCTTAATAGGATATTTGGTCAATTTCTTTAAACTACAGATCAACACTCTAGCACTGACAACTTACCAAGATGATGTCCATGTAACGTTGGCAAGAGAGAGATGACATAAAAGACTTTAATACAGGGAAATAACTGACACTTCCACACAAGCAGTTTCCACCCAAAGTACAGAGTTTAACTTCACACACCACCACTAATCAAACTACATCTTGCACAAAATAAACAAGGGCTCAAAGAGTGCGTAGTTTTAAGACGACACTCCAGGACTACATCCCTGATAGATGTAGAATATGTCAATATTAATATGATGAGAATACAAAATTCAGTATTTTAAATATAAATAGATCTGTAAACCACAAAACTGAAGCAGCCTGTTTTTTTCATGTTAGTCCTTTTGGTTCTAAGGAGTAACTGGCCAGCTGCATGTGACCACAGATTTCATTTTTTCAAAGTAACAGTATCTTTTTTTTTTTTTTAGTTTTCTAATTTTCTAAATATTCCCTAAGTAGTTACTAAAGTCTTCTAAATAGCTATTCTTCTCTCACACTCTTTTCTGATTACAAACTGGTTTAATGTAAAAGGTTAAAGGTGTATTATGTTAATAATCTGTCATTAGGTAGAAGTCTACCTAATCTGTCATTACGGAGGGGTCTTCTCATTAATCCATTTGCACCCCAAAACGGGGTTGAAATACTGTTTTAGTTCCACGAAGGACATTCCTGTTCTCCATTTTTCCATTGTAAGATTTAAGGGGACAAAATGCTTTCTTCCTGAATGTGGCCCATAACTGCTGCTGTGGCAAAATGTACGAGTAATTTAGACAGCAGGAAGAAGTTCCAGCATGACATTCTTCGTTGGCTGAGCCCACAGAGAGAGACACTGTTTTTCCTCCTTATGATTTCCCTTTTCCAGGGATCTCTCTCCATAAAACAGCAAAACACAGTGAACACATGATCTTTCTTCCACTTTCAGTGAAAAAAAAAAATCAAACAAAGTACAAACCTACCCAGAAGCCACGCATAAAGCCTTCGGTTGAGCGACATATCCCTGCGCAGCACCACGTGAAGGGCTGCTGACAAAATTCTGATCATGTCGGGACGCGTTGCCTGACAAGAGTTAGCAACACAACTCAATTTAACTGTCAGAAGTAACACCTTTTTCTATGCTAGCAGCTCAGTGTACACTAAAACATAGTTAATTTCATCCTCTTACATATGCCAGAATTGTACAAGAATACAATCTTGTTGCAGGGAGCCAGAACACAATCGTTATTTGGATGGACACTTTGTAACAGTGTGCACCCTTTATGAACAGAAAAACTACCTGATTTAATTAACAGCTCATTTTTGTTAAAGTGTTATTTTAATTTTCTTTTCCTTATTAGAAAAAAGCCTTGGAAGCAAATTCAACTAAAATCCAGCTAAAAATAGTTGGAAGTTATTTAAAATTCTTTCCTCCACCTGTTACTGCTTTAAAAGGTTTGTGTGTTAACAGTTAAAAAATAGTTAAGAAAAAAAAAAAATCAGCATCCTTGTACCTAAACAGAGACACTCAAAATATTCATATACAATTGATAAATGTGAACAAGCCACTCCAATGAGCAAGAACACAGTTCTTTTTACAGGAAAGTGGAAATTTTCCATAATTTCCGAGAAGGTGTGAACCAACTTTGTGTATATATATTTAAAAAGAGACCTTACAGCTTCTAGGTCTCCCACTACTCCAGCTTCACTGGGCTGACTACTCACCCAAAATCAATAATCATTTTCAATTCTCTCACTTTCTGAAGAACTTATGCTAAGAGGATTAACTTTCACTGCTTTTGAACACAGAATTGGAAACGCACATGAAGAGGTAATTTGTTTTCAGATCAAATTACAGCAAACTAAAAGCTCCTCACTTTTATATATATTTTTATAATAATAAAGAAGTTTTTATAATATATATTTTTTATATTTATAATAAATTTATTTATAATAAATATATATTTTATAATAATAAAGAAATAATATTTTACATTAGGTTTGCGTATACAAAAGTTAAAGCTAACACATCAAGTCAGAAAGAACAAGTGGAAAGATTATGACATGAGGATAACCAAATCTATCAGAGAAACCCTTACAGATGACTCTACTCAACCATGGAGAAAATCATTAACAGAAAAAAAAGTATTGCTACTAATTCAGAAGTGGAGTACATTTAGGAGTCTGTCAATTAGTATCTCTGATAACCTACCTGGCTCATATGGAAAGGAAAACAAAAAAGGATAAGGTCCAATGTGCTCCTTTGTACTAAAACACTGGTATCTTGCACTGATGTGCTTACTGCTTCCACCTGAAGAAACAGCAGGCCCAAAATTAAGTTCTTCACTGTATTGTTTAAAGTAGGTAGATATAGCTGAACAGTCACAAAACAGTTGCTTATGAGTACAGTGATATGTATGATATGGTTACTTTATCTAAATTATTCAAAAACTTTAAACTAGAAAGATATTTTACCACTGGGGATATACAATCAACAGGTTCCCTGAACTAGATAAACAAGCTTTTGCTCTTCAATATGAATATATTAAAAGATGCGATGACACTACATATTTTTAAAGATGCAAAAATCAACCATTTTTAACTGAAATGAGTCATGAATGCAGAAAGAGTTTTATACAAAACATTACCATTAATTCAATGTCACTGCCAATTATATAGAGTTGATCTTCCATCGAAAGCTTCCTGTTCAAATGGGAGAGCACGTAAGTGATTCCGGGCAAACGAACCGCAGGGCTTGTGAGAAGACTGCCCCAGAGAGCGCTGTAGAATGCCGACTGATCCACAGCTGAGGCGACCTTCTCCAACAGCGTGTTTGTTCTGCAGAATCAAGTCATCAGCTGAGTCAGGTCGTGCATCACAGTCCTTGCTGCTATCCCCAATTCTAATATTAAATAACCAACTCTTACAGGAAGGCCAACATGATTTTTGGTGATCCAATCAGCAAGCCTGTGGGACAAGCTGGCTTACAAAATGCTTCTGCGTGCCCGCAGCTTCTCCCTACATACTCTTGATGTTCAAAGGGCCAAACAGCTTTTTCTTCTGCTACTTAAAGCCAACTGATGCTATAGACAGAGCAGAAGAGCACAGCTACTGAAGAAAAGAATTAAGCAAACAGCTTTTGCCTTCTCATTCCTTGCACTGAGCAATTCTGGCAATAATAGGGCATAAAAATTGTTTGAGCAAGAGCAATCCCGTCCACTGCCCTCATTTCTCCCCTCTCATGTGGCAGCACCTCCACGCACGAGGACAGGCCCTGGGAGCCAAGCTGAGTGGCCCCTAGGAGTGACGGAAACAACATAGCAAAGAAGTAGCCCTTGTCCACTGCTGCAGGTATGCCAGCTACACTGCATGCATTTACCTACACCGAACTGGAAAGAGGTATGGTCCAATTGCTCTTCACAAACAAGTTGTAAAATTCTAGCTTCTGAAGTTCTAAGCAATATTCTTGGAAATACCAAGAATATGTAAAAACATGAGCAATTCCAGTAACTCAGACTTGGAGCACAACTTCACCCTTCAGTACATTATGATCCCAGCACCCCAGATGCTGTGGCCAAGATATCAAGCAAGCCTAGGCCCAGTCAGGGTAAGAGCTACTGCCTCACAGGCCACTCTGCTAGAGATATATTAATTACCCACACAGATATTAGGGTCAAGTGTGCTGTGTCTTACACAGGCGTTTTAATGATAATTTAGACATGGTAAAGAACAAATCTTAATGATGGAAGCTTGGTTGGTGCATCTTAAATTCAGTTATATATTTCAGACCTGGGCTAATATGGCAAATATAACTTAGTGGAAACCCATGGGAAAGAAACAAGTAGTATTTTCACAGAATCCCAGCATAGCTGAGGCTGGCAGGGCCCTCTGGGTCCATCTGCTCCAAGCCCTGCTCCAGCAGGGACACCCAGAGCAGGGTGCCCAGGGCCATGTTCAGGCAGCTTCTGAAGATCTCCAGAGAAGAGACTCCAGTGTCTCCCTGGGTAGCCTGTACCAGTGCTCCATCACCTGCACACTAAAGGAAGTGTTTCCTGATTTAAGCGGCTCCTGATTTTTCTAGTTCCTAACAAACAATATGCCTTCACAGATGAATTATAACACTAAGCCTACTTAATATCATCAATTCCCTTTCAATATCAGGAACAACTAACAGTTGTATCATCATAACAGTTGTAACATCATAATCAATGTTAGGTATCTTACATCATCATGCTCAGTTGCAATTAACGTGACTGAACAGAATTAAATATCATACATCTCTAAACAAAAAATCTACAAATAAACATTTAATGAGAAGTTGCAGGAAAAAATAATCTCTGATCTCGCTTTATTAACATATCTGTCCTTACCTTTCGTAATATTCTGAGCCCTCCTCCAAGCCAGGCAGAATCCCAGTTAGCAGTCCCTGCAGACCTGGTTTCAATGTTTTCCCCAAAGGGAGGTAATAGATCTCATACAGACTCAGTAATGTTGGCTTGACAGACATAGCAGCATTGGCAAGGAGTGGGAATAGCCCAGAACTATGGGGAAAAAATAAAATTTACCTTTCTTGGGAAGCTGCTCATGTGCGACAATTTTATTTATATCACGGAACTGTTACAGACATGACCAATGTACCTCTAAGTGTCAGGGTTTTAATCTCAGATTTTCACTGACACAGACCACAGTTCTATGTGTCTGCCTTCCAGACTGACAGGCTGGTCCACCAGCACCAATACTATGAGCTCTGATGGTAAAGACCCAGGGGCCCAGAGATAGATACGCCTTTCACCAATGAGACAAGTGTCATGAACTAGAAGCAACCATGCAAGATAAAAACATCAGTTTTGCCCATGTCAGACTGCATCACAATGGAAAAATGCACCGTCTTTGCATTTATCAGGAAAAAAAAAAAAAAAAGACAAAAACTGCCTCAAAGATTCTCAAGAGTAGTTTTCATAATAAAATAAAAACAACGACCTTCATAATCTGAAGATACGTTAAGGCTTTTTGTAGCATAAAGTAGAAACAACTATATATTTACTTCAAAAATTCAGTCTGAAAACAGGTTCTTATCTGAAAAATAAACCCACCGTTTACAATGAAATATTTAAAGGATAAAAAAAAAAAAAAAAAAAACGTGTTTGAGCTTACCTTGAAAAAGTAAGTTCATGGAAGTTACAAATGTAATTAGCTAAATAAAGGAGAGTTTCCTACATGTTTGTTACTGCTACTAAATATAAGAAAGTAGGACAAATAACACCAATAACCAAGAGCGTGCGAGTATAAGTGCAATTTTCAAAACCACTGACAACTGAAATTAGAAGACTTATGACATGGAGAAAACGAATAAACGGTTTAAAAACAAAGCTCGAGACAAGAGTCTCAAAATATATGCCTACAGATCCACTATTAAAATCATCTCCAATACAAAGTGCATACACGTTACAGAAAAATGAAAATCTTTGCAGATTGCAAAATTGTTTGTAAAAGCTATTTTTGCCTCTACCTAGGAGAAACACTGCCTTGCCACTGTCAGTTGGTTTGTTTTTCTGCAGAAAATGTCTTTTTGTTCAATAACCAACACACTACTCCACAGTCCGCCTTTGTAAGGCTACTACTCATCCTTCAAGATGCTTAGACACAGTCATTCTGCTTACATGAAAAAGACTGGGAGCTTTGATAATGCAATAATGCAAATGTTCTTGCCTCCTCCCAAGCATCAGCAACAATGGCTCTTAGTTACATTACACAAGGTAAAGTTTTTCACTGTCCTAGAACTTACTGTTACCGAGATGTTGCAACTACTGAATCACTGCACACACACAAAAAATCTGAGCTAGGACTTAAAAAAAAAAACTAAACAAAACAAAAAAAAACATGGAAACACAGAACTGAGATGCCTCCCTATGAAAAAGAAACTATATATAAGAAATATTGCCAATGCAAGACAGAATAGCTGAATTCAAGCTACGCAATTCATTTCCAACCATTAATATAACCTTTTGCTACCCAATCAGAATTCTGTTTTAATTCTATGAATTCTCAAACTGTTGAGATTTCCATCTCCAGGGATAAATCTTAAAATCCATGTGAGATTGTACACGTGTACACATAAGCACACTTCTCTCTATTTCTCGCATATAAATGGCTTAACGTCTTGCTCTCCATCAGCCACCTAAGAGCCTGCTGGAGGTTTAGGAGTCAGAATATTTCCACTACCCTTTCTTTTCCAGGTTATTCTTTGTGTTCATTATCATCAATTCTAGAGACTGACAGCAAGAAGAGTTTTGTACTTGCCCAGCATTCTAACAAAATAGATGATTAATCTTTCTGTTCTGTTGCTTTGATTGCTTGGAAGAGAAAGTTTCTTGTGATAGAGTACACTCAAGTGATAGAAAAAAAAGTAAATACATTGAAGAAAATGTTAACATTTCAATTACTGTACATACTTGCACAAAACTTGATTTATTTCTACAAAGAATTAATAAATTCCAGGTTTCCTAGCACTAGAGTTTGTTCCCAGGAAAATGTAGGTGACCTGCCTTCTGACATACAGTATTCAGAAGAAGAGTATTACTCAAGCACCGGTAACATGAGCAAAAGAAACTGTTCGATTCTTGCCATATAACAAAGCATCATTGTTAACATAAAGTGCAGAAAACCAAAAGCATTTCAGCCACGCATTTGGAATAGAGCTGTTTAAGCGATTGTACCTGTAGAGGAAAAGATCTTTGGCCAGACGTTTGGGCCCGATGATCTTGAAGATGATCTCATACGTCTCCAGCGCCTTCCGATGAACCCCACCTGGCAGCGCTGGATGAAGGCACTGCGCCAGGCGCTTTCCTATGGTCAGTTTTTTCGGAACCACCTGGTACTTCGCATTGTTCTGCAGGACCTGAGGACAAACCAACACATGAAGAAACACAGCACAACATCATATGCTTACTCACTTCATTTTACTAGCCCTTTTATGCCATAATTGTGTTGTGGTAGTTCAGGGCAAAAATTACACCCTCCATTCACCAAACTGCATTGCCAGCAGCTCAGAGAGGACTACTGAAGCTGTCCCAAACAACTCACCACCCAAAGTTTAAAAACTGCCATAGGGTAGGGCAACATACAAAAGTTCAACACTGTCTAAAACTGTATAAACACTTCAGGACTAGGACACAGATTTACATTTCTGTCTTTATATTTTTTCCCCAATACCATAACTTTCATTTTGTATGCACATGCTGTAAGAACTGTTACGATTTAGGAAAAAAAAGGTGGAGCTCATACAAAGAACCTATCCCACTGGCATGGCCAACAACATTGGTGATGTTCCATAAGGTTTAAAGGACAGAATGTAATTGCTTCAGACTTGTAATTTTCTGTGCCAAATTCTGCAGAGCTTCACATTGGTAAAATGTGTGTATGTGTACAGGGAACTTCATGACTCTGACTGGAGATGACCAGAAACTCAACAGACTGATGAGAACAAGATCTCACGGGACCTGCATACATCTGAGAACTGCTAACAAAGGTGACAGTGATATTACACAGCGAGCATATTAACTATCAGCATGAGTCAGAATACCAGTCTGTGGTCAGTGAGTGATTTGATCCCCATTCTATAATTCATACTTCTAATGAAAATATTTATATTTATGCTGGCTTCTATTTTTTTGCGTTATTTTAAATAAAATTAAATGAGGTTAGAAGTGAATGTTAACAAAAAACATGTTGCATTTAGTTCTACTGGCAATGTAGACAACTGTCCCTCTTGCTTATGATAACAGAGCATTCTACTGCCAGCCTTGGAATGGCATTTGTTCATTTTATTGATCCCTGCACACACCCAACACAAGGTTCAAACTGTCAAAATCTTTCTAACTCTGATGGAACACTGCTGGGAAAGTACACTAGCACTCTTGGTCAGTTCCTGAACCTTCTCCAGAGGTCCCTGACCGACATACCTTGTTCAGCTTTCCAAGTGCTGATATTAGATCTGCCCATTCACTGGAATACTCAAAGTTCTTCAGTGCTTTGTCAACTGCTGCTACATAATTTCTGTACTTGGAATCAGTCAGCAGCTCCAGCTCCTCCGTGTTCATCCTCCCACAGTGTCCCCACTAGAGACTAGCTTGAAATTCATGTACAACCATTACCTGTTCAAATACATAAAAACAGAGACATGTTCCTCAAACGATTTCATCCAGAGAGCAATACGCTTTCATTCTGAAAGGCATTACAGAAATACCAAACTGAGATTAGGCTATTTACAGCAAATCCTACACAAAAGCTAACATATTGCCCAACACTATATTAAGATATTTAACACATATCCAAGCGAGTGTATTTATAATCAAGTCTTCTCAAAAAAAAATAGAAACACTTGGAAAATTCATGCCTTGCCCCTCCCACCAAAAGCTGTTTATTCAAACAATGCAACAAGGTGATTCTTCTTCTTTTGTATTACCCTGCCTCTGGGGCCATCACCAGAAAAAGGAAAAAACAAACAACCATAAACCAACCAACCAAAAAACCCCACACTTTTCTACCAATCAGACCCTCAGAAAACACCAACCGTTCAGAATCACTTCCAGGGAGAAGACAAGACTGAAGGACACTCAAGTCTCACATTACTCAGAAGTACTTTCATGCCTCAACACTCCTACAAGACCTCGTATCCCAATTCAGAAATACAACTCTTTTTTTATTACCATCCACACATACCAAAGCGTGAGTCTCACAGCGTTCTGCAAGCAGAAGCCTCTGCAATTTGCTCTGTATACCTCAGTCCCACAGTACCTACACAAGGTAATTAAGGCGTTCTAGTTTGAGAAACAGCACCTCACACTGTTATGGGGCACAAACTATTTATTTCATGAAATTCAACCCCTATTTTTATTTTTTCCATCATGTATATACACACACACACACACATTTTTAAAGCTACTTTAGCCTCAAGCACTTACGACCCATAATGGGAAATGCTATTGTAGCCTGTCTATGAAAGGAGGCTTTTGTGTCCCCTTTTACCTGAAGCCTTTTGGGAACTCTGATATTCAGCTTCAGAAAAGACTTCACACTCAACAAATGCTGCTCTCCTCTGTCTTCATTAAAGAAAGTGCAAAGAAAATTGTGTGTAATCATAGGCTGAAGTACAGTAGACCAAAAGAAAAAAGAACCAAGAAACAGGAGTAACAAGAAAGCAATTGCATTCACAAGACTGCCTACCAGCTATGGCAAATAGAAATAACGCTGGAAACAGCTTCAGTGAGACCCTCCGCCATGACTGGAGAGCGTGCCTTGCTGGTCCCTATTCCGTGCACAGCAGCATGACAGAACAGTGGGGATGTTTGAAATGAAAAGCATCTATGAGATAACAGAGCAGAAACACTAACAGATGTAAGAAGGGTCATTTTGATTTCTGGTGCTTCTACAGGTGATGGAGATGAAAAATTCTCTCTAAATTCTGCTAGGGAAAAGTTCAAGTTTTTGGATGAGTTAAAGATGACTAAAAATTCAATCTGTATTTTTTAAGTAATAAACACACTCCTGTTGTACAAGATGGATCAGAAACAGGAATGCTTTTCTGCCTTTTATCACATATTATCAATGTGAGGCGTGTTAGGAGGACACAGAAACCTTAGTTTATATTGTATCCATCCCTCCCTTCAAACAGCATTCCACCCAAAACAGCTGTGAAGGTGCCATTTACTTCAGCAGTTCTCCCAAGAACCCATCTTGTCCAGACACCAAAGCCCTAGGATGAGCCTTCAGTATATTCAGCCACCTGAACGCCAACCCCTTTGCCATGCTCTTAGAACAACCTGAAACCCTGCCAACTGCATTGGGACTGTTTAACCTATTCAGCACTCCAAAAGGTGAACGTGAAGGAAGCTGCACTCCAGCATCTCTAGATTAAAGACAGTCGTAAACCAGGCTTGGAACTTCGTGACTTTGCCAAATTTCTAAGACAGAGTGCTCCTGCAGATTTTTGCTGCCTCCTTTTTGCTCCCTTACTGAGTGGTTGCCTCTGAAGATTAATCCACACGAATCCATCCTTAACGCTCCTGAGCTTCACTGTTTCACAAGAAGCATTCCTTCAGTGAGGCAGCACACCGCGTTGTGCAGAGGGAGCTTTGAGAAGCCTCTCACTGCCCAACCTGCTTGTAAGGGTGCGTGTAAGGAACCAGGCATTCTCCCTTCTGCCCCCATCGCAGATCTTTTCCAGAACAACCACAATTCCACATTACTCATTTATTCATCCTTACCACTATCTTATTCCTCACATTGCTCGTGTCCTGCTCACGTCTCAGCATTACAATGAAAGATGCAAAAAGAACAAGAAAATAAGCATATAGTTACAGACAAAAGGAGGGAAGGCCTCAGATCGCAGGAGTGAACAAAAAGCTCTGCAGTTATTAACCTTTTCCTCTTCTGATTCTGACGGCAAGCTAATGAGAGATTGTCTCCAAGGCAGAACAGAAAATGGAAAGTATTAATTCAAACCATGTGCTCAGTGTCAAACCAATAGACTTCATAATACCCCACTGGCAGGAATGACTTAGACCTCACTTTTTACTTAAAAGTTCCCACGTGGTTTCATTTTATAATGACCACATTCTCTTTGGATTAAGGCCAGAAAGAGATCAGTTTTACTCTGAAAAAAGCTACAGACTTCTCGAAGAGACTGCTGCATGATTGCCGGTGTCTGATCTCCAAACGTAAAGTAAAATGTTAACGCTAAGAAGAAGAAAGGAACAACATACAAAAGCAACACAATTCTCATTTTTTCAGGCACAAAGGACGGAGGAAGAACTTAACACAATGAATAATGCTCTTTGAGACAAGAAAGCATCAGCATCCTTTTTTTATTCAGCTAAAACATGAATGCAACCACTTACAGCTGTGTGGAAAACAACAAGAACAGACACCACACAGCTCAGGACACACCTGGATGCCCACAGCCTCAAGGTACGACCTTGCCAAGGAAAGTGGCTGCCTGGGCTGTGGGTCTCCCCTTGCTGGGGGCTGTGTGCAATGCGCTCACAGGGCACCTGCCCACCAAGGCAGCACTGGCGTTCCTCTGAGCCATGTTACGATGCTATTCCTCCAGCTGTATGTTTCACAGCAAATGCTCATCCTCCCCAGCTCACAGGCCTGAGAGCCTGCACCAACACAAACTATTAATTGTTTAAGAGCTTCTAAGTGGCTTTGGCTGAAGCTAAAGAAACTGCATGGAGAAGAACTGCAGTGTCATTGACACACACAGTATCAGCAGCTTTCATCTAGGTCCTGTCCCAGCTGTACCACGAGATCAGAAGACTTCAAGCTCTCCAGTACCCCTGCACCCCAAAGCTCCCCTACCGTTTTCATCAGTTACTTGCCGGTACAAGGCAAAGAGCTGGTCGTTGCGGAGCACAAATGTGCTTCTCTATTTCACTTGAAGAAATCCCAGGATTTGTCCCTAGTACCGTACGGGCCTCAGCTAACAGACTTGCTTACTTTGAACTCCTCAGAGTTCTGGCACTTTGATCTGTCAGGGTTTATTTCTAAAGTTATTTAGTAATTCAAACATGACTGTAGGACATGCATTTAAAAAAAAAAAAAAATCCACAACAACAACAAACAAACTAGCAGATAATTCAAAAGCAGATGAAAAAAATTCAGTAGTGTGAATTTCACAGTACTGCGCTGTGTACAGGGCCCAAGCTGGGAACTGCAGGAACACATTGTTATTTAAATAGACTTAATAGAAACAGATTTGAATATACTGAAAGCAGAAGTCTTGTCAGTTGGCAATTCATTATACTCTGCTTCTCCTCGGAAACATTTAAAAGCATAGGCAGCAAAATGCTGTAAAGTCCAAGCTAGTGTACTAATACAAAACTCATCTGTTGGAAATATTTTTTCTACCAACAAATATACAGATTTTCCAATTACAACTAATTAATCTGTTTCTAAAATGACTTTCTAGAGTCCTCATATTCAGCATTTGTCAAAGATGCATCTCTTATGTCTGCTGGAGAAGAACAGCTTGAGCTTGTTATCGTGGCCAGTTGCTACAGAACAGTGCAATGACAGATGTAAAGGCAGACATATCACCCACATAAACTCTGTACGTCTATACAGCATGTATACACACACACAGACACATGCCATATATTGAATGAGCCCTGACCTCGTTACTACCCTGCAGGAATGCAGAGAACTCCATAAAATTTATTACTGTGATTAACAACTTCCCAGCACTCTTCTCTACCAAGTAAAAGAATCACAAGTGGGAACAACTGTTTTGCCACAGAAAAATGACACCAAGTCCAGTGTTCACATTCCCTTCCATGTCATTATCCATACTGGCAACTTCCAAAAACCACGAAATGTTTTTCTGAGAGACTTTCTCATTTAATTCTGGTTTGAATGAGAATCACCATGTATGGCCTGTAATAAAAGATCGGATTAGATACCCAAATGGATGTGCTCCCGCCTGGCTTCAGGACCTACAAAACAAGCTTATTACTACATTGAAGAAAACCTGCCTGTAGAAAGACACTAAGCACATTTCTTCTTCTTTGGGATATATGGGAAGTCACAGAAGACAGACAATGACTCTCAGTTTACCACTGAGAGAAGTCTGATGGAAGTATGTAAGGTATGCAAGATGTTCTTCCTGCTACTGCTCTTCTGCAGTATTCCAGAGTCTGACTTGTATCAGATACAAATTCCTAAAAAGTAATACATGACAAGCTCAAGAATTCTTCAGGAACACCCAGCAAGCCTTCTCAGTAATCAGCTTCTCTATGCACTATTTAAGAAAACAAATCTCGGTCTAGCCTTGGATCTAGAACTGGTCAGCATCTCCCTCTTACTCCATTATGCATTTGGAAGAAAGAAGAACACAGCACTCAGAATCCAGCCTGTTCTGTTTTGACATTTCTGCAGAGGGTTTTCCTTCTTAAGCTTCACTTCACCTCAGCTTCCAGAGCTACCACCTTTACACCGACTTTAAATGTAAAAGCAAAGCATCTGTAGAAGCATAAACAACACTATAGGTAAAGGCATATTTGATAGCCTTCTACAACACAGCCATCTTCATTTACAATGCCACGCTGACATTTCAGTCATTCCAAAGGCAAGATACAACCTTTGAGATTTTACTGATTGATTTAAACATGCAGTGTGACCTCCTGGGGTAAACCAGTCACTGTGACCGCCTCAAGGCAAAGGGAAGCACGACATCGACCCTCAGAAGGTACCTGCAGCACTGTACCTAGCCTACCACCTACTGTTCCCTGGAGCAGGACAAGCTGCTGCCACGCTGATGTTCCTCGCTCGCCCCCGTGTCAGTGGGGCCTTTCCCTGCTGCCCACAGTCACACCTACAGCATTGCAGCTGGCAACTTCCCCACCTTCATAAAATGATGACGAGCCCGTGTGATAGAGAGCAGGCTGGTATGACTCCAAACAGGATATGGGAGGCAGTTATCTGAATCCATGGTAACCGCACGGCTTCGGAGGGCTGGAGAGCACAGCAGCAAAGCAGGCATGCACACTGTGCTGTGCATGCAGCTGCACCCCTACTGGGCACCCCCATGCCCCTCCCCAGGGCGCTCTGCTCCCCCAAGGCGCACAAGGCCTCCCCCAGCTCCCACGGGGCCCCAAGCTGCTGCCTGCTCTGTTGGGCAGCGACTGGTAGGAAAATCATTTGGAATGGAGACCTTCTCTCCAGGTGTCTGAACACAGCAACAGGAAAAGGTTTCTAAAGCAAACTGCAGTTCAGTTTTTGCCTCTGTAAGGTTCAACCTCGTTCTTTCTGATGGCCACTGCACTCCCTCTGGAAAGCTATGCTCTCCTCTCCTGACCTCTTCCAAGTGTTTGTTGACTGAAGTTTGCCAGGAGTACTCAAGCTTTTT